>OY811988.1:426756-687621 GCA_963681505.1 Eunapius fragilis | reverse complement strand
AAGAAGAAGAAGAAGAAGAAGAAGAAGAAGAAGAAGAAGAAGAAGAAGAAGAAGAAGAAGAAGAAGAAGAAGAAGAAGAAGAAGAAGAAGAAGAAGAAGAAGAAGAAGAAGAAGAAGAAGAAGAAGAAGAAGAAGATGAAGATGAAGATGGAGAAACTTTTTTTTAGGTTCGAGTGTGGGAACGAGAGAGCGTTATCTCTGTTGTCTGAGCTTTCTAAGCGTCGGCAGTTTTATTACATTGTAGGTAATTGTTGGCTGAATCCAAATACGCTCGCTAAAGTCCAACTGATTCTACGGTGCAACGGCAATAGTGGAATCTGGTGTTTTGCTAATCGTATTCATCACACTTCAAATCCTACATAGGACCTACTAACGTAGGTCCTGATAGTACTACACACACACACTCAAAGTAAAGGAGACAGGACCGGCAGGGTGATTGGAAAGTCGCGCAAAATCTTTGAATTGGTATAGAACTGGTATAACTCCAGAGCTGAGCATGGAAAAATTATGCTATTGAACCAAAATACATGCCAGTGATACTGTGCTAATATTATACACCTACCCCTTCCAATTACTATTGGGACACCCACTCACACCATGCAGTATTACACCTACCCCTCCCACACCTGTATTACTATTACACCTACCCCTCCCACACCATTATTACTATTGCACCACCCATAGACCAATATTACTACCCCTCCTGTTGCAACCTAATCTGAGTCCCGCGAGAAGCCAGCGCCGAGAAGGGTCACCCAATCTTTAGGCCAACACAAAAGAAGAATATGAACTACACAGCAGTACAATACATGCACATGTATATCAATATACAACCAATCAAATCGTTACAACGCACAAGTGTTACGTAATAGTAGCAATGGTAGTCTGATGTCACCTGATAAAAGCTACGCCTCCCATACTATTATACCTGCATGAATCATTAAGGTTTAGTACCCAGACCGTCTATGACGTAAGCGATTATCGCTGTAAACCTACAGCGATAATCGCTTACGTCATAGACGGTCTGGGTGGGTACGAAACAACAAAAAAAGAGCTAATGGACGCACTAGAGACGTACAAAATTCAGGTAGTGTGGCCAACGGAAAGGGTAATCATACCTGGTGCTGGAGCGTTTGGCAAGGTCCACGGATTGCTCTACAATGGAGCGCCATGCATGGCTAAAGGTCTACGTAGTGCCCTCGTGGGGAATCGGTACGACTCCATGCCCAGTGATCAATTGGCATCGTTCGCTGCCATCTTTGTTAGGGAATGTGTATTGCACAGCAAACTTCGACATCCCAACATTGTTCAGTTTATTGGCGTCGAGGGCGGGAACGACCCGAACAATCTTGACCTCATCCTGGTGATGGAAAGGATGGACACAAACCTGGAGTCGTGTTTGGAAGCCTACCCCAACATCCCCCTCCAGATCAAACTCTCTGTCCTTCGAGACGTGTCCGCTGGACTACTGTACCTACACTCCTTCGCCCCGCCCATCATCCATGGCGACCTCACTACCACCAACATCCTCCTCACACCAGACTGGAGGGCAAAGATAGCCGACTTTGGCAACACCGTCGACGGTTCATTCTTTGCTATATCGAGTGGTTCTCTTCCATACATGCCACCAGAAGCCCTTACCTACCCTCAGACATATGATCGCAAGCTAGACATTTTCAGTTTCGGGATTGTTGCCCTCTACGTTGGCATCCAGGCTAGGGATGCTGATCCTAACAAACGGCAAGAACAGCTTGAGGCCTTAAGAGCTACACCAGAAGTGGAGTGTCTCTACCAGATAGTGATATGGTGTTGTGAGCATGATCCAAACAAAAGACCTTCTTCACATGACCTAAATAATCATCTTCAAACACTGTGCACAGCCAACCCACTTCCATACAAGGATATGGTGCATCTATACAAGGAAGTAAGTAAATGGGATGGGTCATATTGCAGTCTAGTGTGTTTCTCTCTTATGGCATTTACTGCACATGTTATGTTACTACTTAACATGGTAGTAACACATTATGGATTGGGCTGTATGATATCAACTTGTGAACACTGTCTATAGGGGATGCCATTAATGCTAATTGCAATTCAGCCATGTTAATCGATTTCAATATTATCGCATACAATATTGTATGTCATCACGTGCCCTTTTATGTGTAGGTTTTCAAGATGTCAAATGTTTTAATTTTCTGTAAACTGCAAAGAGCATATGACAAATGATTGACCTATGTGTCCAAATTGATCTATTCATCATAAAGTCATAAGGATCCTTGATTTTTTTATTAGCCATACATTTCGATGCAATGATTAATTATTGTTGCCTGTTCAGATGATTATGATGGAAAAATTTGAAATAAAAATTGGTGGACAAAATTGAACACAGTTTAAGGAAAGTTATAACGAAAAATACTCAAACCCTGATATCTATGTCTGCACTACATGATTTTTACACATCACTTGAAATTTATGCATCATATTGATGAACATGCATTTTTCCACCATAGGCAATAATTGACATAATTGCACGGAATGATGCAGAGAAGCAGGAAAACAAGGTGAAAACAAGTCAACCAGAAAAAGCGATCAAAAGTAGTTCAAAGAATCGTAGATGTAGTGCATATGAAGTCTATATAAGGACCCTTAAGGATCAGATAACTTCATTGGAAGAGAACAAATCTACCTTAAAACGTATCATTGAGTCTAAGAATAAGGTGATCAGTGACCTTCAAAGGGAAAAGGCAAACCCTGAAGTGATGAAATGCCGAAACGATGAAATTCATGAGGTATACTGACTTATGTGAAGAAAATAAATATTTATACTGATTTCTTGTCCACTTTGACTGATATTCAAGGTAAACCCTGAAGCTGCAAATGAACCTGCAGAAGTATCAGAAGATGGCTCATCCTCATGCATGAATGGTGTAGCAGAGAAATTGAGAAACTCTGAGGTGAAAGTGAAGGCAATGGAAGAATCCCTTCAAAGTCTTCTTTCTAAACTTGAAGTAACTGCAGCTGAGGTACTGAGGGTTGCATGATACATGTGCTGGTGGTACATGTAGAATGTGCAGTCATCCTGTTATTGTGTTCATTGCATGTAAATTTATGTGTACATTGTGAATATTATCATGTATATCCTGGACACTTACACATGTGTGCTGTATAGAGGGATACATTTGCTGATGACTTTCAAAAGGAAAGAGAAGACAGATGTCAAGCAGCAGGGGAGAGGGATAGCCTGATTGCAGAGCTTAGTGCAGCAAGACAGGAAATAGCTGAGATGAAATCCAAGCTTGCTGCTGCTGCGAAGGAAGTAAATGTAGTTGAAGTAAAGCCTGGGGAGGAGTTAGCAGTGAAGATGGCTCAGGTAAAAAAGTAATTTTAATCTTAACATGCTTTAAGCATATGACTGAAGACCCCAGAGAAGGGATAGCAGGCAAGGTGATGGAAGGATCCTGTGTATTAATTTCTCCGCTAATTCCTTCTAGAAAAGCTTCAAAAAAGTTTAGAAGCATTTTGCAGCATAATCCACAGTTGTACAGTGACAGCAGGCGTCAGGGATAAGGGGCTGGTCAGTGAGGGGGGTTAATTTTGTTATAGTACTGAACTATTTAACTGACTTTTGTCATTTCATTTTATATGCATGTACATGTACAGTAACATCTTTATGTACAAAATCAGGTGGCTACAGAGGACTACTACACAGTAGCCACGCTGGAAGGTCTTGATGAAAGAAAAGTTGTAGGTGGTGGATCATATGGAGCTGTTTATGAAGTCATGATGAATGGAACACCTTGCATTGCTAAGAAAGTCCATGACATTCTAGTAGGCCAGGGAGGTCATGTTCCAGTAGTAAGTGACGAAGTTAAGGTTATAAGAGAGAAATTCCGTGTAGAATGTTCACTCCTTAGTAAACTGAAACATCCAAACATTGTTCAGTTTTTGGGGGTATATGATGATAAAGGTGATGATGTGCTTGTAATGGAATACATGCTCATGGACCTAGCCAAGTGCTTGGACACTTGTATGAAGCGGGAATACATCATCCCACTTCCAATAAAGCTGTCCATCCTCCAGGATGTGACCAATGGGCTGCTTCACCTTCATTCATTAGCTCCACCCATCATCCATCGTGACCTTACAGCAGCCAACATTCTCCTCACATCTGACATGAGAGCTAAGATAGCTGATCTTGGAGTGTCAAAAGTATTTGATTTGAAACAAATGCTGAAAGTTAATCACATGACCAGAGCCCCAGGCACACAAGCATACATGCCCCCAGAGGCACTATTCCCAGAGCCCAAGTATGATGTTAAGTTGGACATCTTTTCATTTGGAGTGTTGGCTCTTTATATAGCCAACCAGGAATTTCCTGACCCCTATGAAGTACCACTGACGAAAGTTGTTTTTAAACAGAAAAGGGTACAGATCTCTAAACGCCAGCATTGGATAGATAAAATGGGAAAGGACCATTCTCTTTGTCCTATAGTGATCCAATGTCTGCAAGACCTTCCAGAGGCCAGACCTGCTACCAGGAAACTCTGGAAAGATGTACGATGTATGTCCACTGAACACCCAAAGGGTTGGAGCAATATTTTGGAGGTATAATATTTGATTCATGCAAATGTGCATGTAACTGTTTGATAAGTCTGTCAGCATATAATTTTCTGATTCTTTGCAGTGGCATATGTCAGTGCTAATATGGCAAGAAGTGTGACTGATGTATTTTAACTGCCAATGTTACATTAACATAATGTAATCTTCTTTACCACGTACACTGTGCAGCTTCTTATGAAGGAAGTTGAAAATTCTACTGTAATAGTCAGTGGTGTGCTTGATGTTGAGAAAAAAAATTGAATGCCATCAGGTAATCCCTCCTACAATAAGTGTGCTTTATTTTGAACCAGTATCGCAAGATGATTTTGCTCTATACTTTGCCATACAATTATATATTTAAACATGTGGTTATTCTGCTGTAAATGATCATATAGCAATGCATAAAATTGATTCTAACATACAGCTTCCCATTTCTTTCAGCCTGAGCCTCCATGTCGTGCCCAGGGTGAACTTTGGGATGCTCATTCTAAATCATCAGTTGTTGCTCTCGGCTGTTAAATTGATTTGTTTTGTAGGTGCAAGTTTGTATGGTTGTAACAGCAATTTTTGCTACTACAAGTGGTATTTATTTTACCAACATGAAGTTATTTATAAAATTAATTAAAAGGAGAGGGGTTGTAGGCAAAGTTCCCGAAATTGATGTAGCATTCCACCTCTGAATGGCATCAGTAAACAATTGCAGAATGAATGGGCTGTGCCTGGTGCACATACTTCAGATGATGTGCTGGATAGATTGTAAGTGTCCACACATGTTGCCAAGTCAATAGTCTGCCATTTTACCAAGGTATGATGGTGATACAATCATGATGTTTACTATCTGCACGATCAAGACTAGCTGGTGATTTATATACAGTGTCAAGCATAGCTGGAAAGATGGTTTTGGATTCTACGTACAAGCCTGACTGGATGGGAAGGTCACAGTCAGTTTTGCTGTTTCATCCTCACAAAGTATCTGCATATCTACATTGCAGTGCCCTGACCCCCGTGCATGTAACTAGTGTGTGCATCTTCTAATTCAGTTAGACAAGACTATGTCCGGCCAGCTAAGATCAGATCAGATGTAAGCTCCAAACAATTGTGCATGTCCTCAGTAAGGGGTATTGCTAGTCTACTGTATTGCCAGATAACTACCATCCTTGCTCAGTGCTATAGTTGTATGAATACATCATAGACATATTAGTCATAGAACTGTTAATAATAATTGATAATTGGTGGGACCTATGCTTTACTCTGCTTCAATGCCACTAGGCAACCTGATGGTGTTCTAACCCTATACCCTAAACGACCAATAGCAGCCACCCCCACCACCACCCCTCAAACAAACACCGTCTCAATTTTTGTAGAATCATGATGGAGGGGTAAAACTTATGGTCCGGCATCTGGTTTGCTCAATACTTGAGTTCTTAATATTGGGTTATTGCACTGACTATTCACCGTATTAGAATATGGTCCAATAGCAATACTAAAACCATAATGGACGAATTATAGAAACATATTAATTTTGAATACATAATTTTAATTATAAACTTAAGCGCGATGAACCATATTGGTGTTGAAACTCCATGCAAGCAATTTATTACGCCTCGGATCAATTCGATTATAGATAGATATCTACTATGGCGCACATTGAATGACCTCTTGTCGCCTCAGTCACTCACTACTTAGAGCTAATGCTCGTGCCATTCTGAGTTGTTCCTGCTCCCACCTTGTGGAGCAGGTGGATGAGCTTTGTTTGTAATTGTTTATATTCTGTATAATTTCATGATAGTATATATAATATACCGTAATATCTGTAATTCGATCCGCGTTTGTATGATGCATGCAGCATGATGGCTGGGCCGAGGGGTATACCGGTACGGTCAAGGGCACTGTATGGCAGAGAAACAGTCAACCCCCTAGCGCAGCGGCAGAGGTAACATTATCTCTGGTAGCAGTCAGGAATTTCAGTGGCGGATCCAGGGCGTCTGATCCCCCCCCCCCCCCGCCCCTAACCTGAATATGAATATAATTAGCGTATGACGTGTCTTGCGTGGGATATGCATTTCTACGGAGTACATGTGCACTTCGTGAAGTTGCTAAATAGCTTATTCTTATTGCTTATTCATTGGTTAGTACTATATTTTAGTTCTGTAAATTGCGAGATACGTAGTAGGCTGTTTTTTATTCGCAAGGTAAAATGTATTCCAAAATGCTAACCCACGGTCGTAATATAGAGCGATTCTTTCCGCAGTTATTTTGATTCGTGCTCTATTATTAGCACCCATCAAGGTTGAATGCACCTTGCTGCAAGACCATTACAAATTTAAATTTTAAATTTTAAATTTTAACATAGCAAAAATTAAGAAACTATATGCATGTAACGTCCAATGCAAATCTGCGACGAAACACACTAGCCATTTAAATCCGCAAAACCACAATAGCCTGCAGCTGGAAACCAGAACGTAACGGAGTGACACGCATTCATTGGCTATGATTGCCTTCGTTTCTACTCCCCCTACATGTACAATCTGTGGAAAAACTAGGAATGTACACACAAAAAATTTCGCGCACTGAATTCTGCTGAATTATACTTACACAGGGAAAAAACACGTGGAATCATTTTGGAATCATTGTGTGATATTACAGAGAATCACACACAAATCACATGCGTCAGTATGTAAGATCACGCAATGATTTTTCAGAGGATTTAAAAATCCTCTGTAAAATCAGAACTTGATTCCACGCGTTTTTTTCCCTGTGTGTTCACTGCTAGAAGTACGTCATCCAGGCTGCCGGAGTGTGCATGATGGTAAATTTTAAGTGGCTCAAATAACAAAGGAAAGCACATGCATGTAACAACACAGCCATTTAAATCCATAAGACTACATAGCCTGCCGGGAAACCCGGCAGAATGTAACGGAGTGTCACCCATTTATGGGTGATGATTGCCTTAGTTTCCAATCCCCGGCCCGCTTACATGTACAATCTGTGAAAAAACTAGAATGCGCATCACCAATTTTTTTTTTCGCGCGCAGCCCCTCCCCTTCATCAATTATTCATGTCGGCCCCCCCCCCCCCCCCCCCCCTCCTCGCCAAAATCCTGCATCCGCCCCTGCATGCAAAACAATTTGTGACGTCAAAAGTGTAGTATGGAGGAATTTAGGCAGTATAGAGTACAGGTGACGCAAACAAAGGAAGAGGACGTGCTCCAAGCAGGAGCGTTTGACAAGGAGCATAAAGTTAGCGGGGCTTATTGCGTCGTGAAAAGACTGAACTATGAGAAGCCTTCGGTGGGCCGCCATGAGTCGACCGCTCAATTGGTGAGATCGTGTCGTTTGCATAGCAGCCTGAGGCATCCTAACATCGTGCAGTTCATAGGCGTTGAGAATGTAATGATTCCTTGACCATTTTCAACATTTAAAATGGCATTCCAACCGCATTTTGAATCACAAGTGCATGCAATTTAAGATTGAAGTTGTAGAAATGTCATTTGTTTGTGCGTGTGTCCCAGCATAATGAACAGTGAAATCATTTAACATGTTCTTTAATGTAGTTGGTGAAGAATAGTAGAGAACTGGAAAAAAGCATAGCTGAACGAAAAGTAGCTGACGTTCAAAGGGAGTTGGAAAAGAGAAGCATGGAGGGGGAAGTGGACAGATTTAAGAAGCAGATGGATAAGCTTAATGAGAAATATCAAGTAAGGTTTTTCCTCCTTGTCCATGAAAAGTTAATAGCTAGTCTTTTTACCATTGTTTGCATAGGTGGATAGGTGACCACAGCAAAAAGCATTTAGAATATTGAATGCATTTTCTGCTGACATGCTTCATGAATACTGTAGTGACAAATCAAAGATTTTCCAAAATTCCATTTTACTGGGGAGGTATACCCCCCCCCCCCCCCCCCAGCCTCTGAATTAATATTGAATACAATCAACTCCCACCATTATGGTATGGGGTACTGAGACTTTGAGGTGTTTACAACTTGAAAACAGTCCTTTCGTAAGAAGTGCTGTACAGGACTATTGGGGAATAAAGATCAACAAATTTCTCATTATTGACTTTCCCAAATGTACTAATAAGTGTACCTTGATATTAGCTGATGTTGTATCTTTAATATTACCATCATTGTCAGGCTTTTATCCTGCACATAGCAACCTGAAAATAACCCTTCCAATTGGAGCCCAGTTTCTGAGCTGAATTGTGGGAAGCTTGCCTTGAGTAAATGCATGCATAACTACTGCATGGAGCCACATGAGATAATGTTTAAAACACAAGTTTGCATTGATCAGTGTTTTCCTATCTGGATCGTTGCCACCAAAAGAAAGGCTATGTTTGCATGGATAATTAAAAAGTCAGTGTTTTATAAATTATTAACTCAGTGATAAAATAGTCCAAGAGGCATCAATTCAAAGAATGGTCAGGCTTGATAATGAACAACCTGCTCATTTTGACACCAGGGCACGCTGTGTGGGGATGCCTTCTTATGTCAGGGTTTGTCAACCATGCGCTCCATGTTACGGTTTCAAAGACTTTGTCACCGAGGTTCTGACATCATCAATCAGCTGAAGTACAATGAAAGGATATAATAGAACTTTACTATTACCTCTGGACATGGGCATAGATCTACAGAGGCTGCAACATTATACAAGTGTTTGACAGTTATGCTGGTGTAACAGGAGGCTCCAATAATCTTGATTGTCGCTACTAATGCGCTTGCGCAAGAAATGCATGCACATCTCGAACCTTCTAGGAATTGACTATTTAAGTGTATGCGTGCTGTACTATTGTGTCTTTTGTCTTTCCTGTGATTATACATTTGGTTGCGCTAACCAAGGTCGTTACAAGTGGCGTAGTCGGCAGGATGGTGGAAAGGCAACCGGAGTCTTCGGGAGGACCAGGAACGGCGTACCCCACGAGGGCTACCAGACCGGTGGTGACTCCCGATGCCTATACTGGGGATTCCAGTTGGACCGACTGGGCCGACCATTTTGAGGCGGTAGCAAAGGTGAACGGCTGGGATGACTCCGTTAAACTGAATTGGTTGCCGGTGAGGTTAACGGGAAAGGCACAGACGGCGTGGAAGCGGTTATCGGACGAGGCGAAAGGAGACTTTCAGGCTGCTATGGATGCTCTGCGTAACCGGTTTGAGCCCAGCAGTAAGAGAGAACGTTACGCGGCGGAGTTCCGTCTAAGGAAAAGAAAGAAAGGAGAGCAGTGGGGTGACTTCGCCGACCAGCTGCGGTGTCTGGCTGACAAAGCGTTTCCAACCCTCTCCGAGGATGCCAAAGAAGTTTTGACCCTCGATAGGTATTTGGGTGAGTTGAGTGATGCGAATATTGCACTTGCGGTGCGTCAGCAGAGGCCAGAAACGCTTGAAGAAGCAGTGTCGTGTACTCTGGAAATGGAATCCTATGCACTGATGAGGAAGGAGGAGCCGACTAGGGTCTCAGCGGTGCAGGCGGAAGAACCAGAAAAGGGGTATGATGTTTGCAATGTTCGGGTGCAACCCGGGGTCGTGCAGTTGCTAGACTCAATCACAAAACGGTTGGAAAAGTTGGAAAACGAAAGAAAGACTGACCAGCGACCCTCGGGAAAAGGAACAACTAAGAAAGAAGAGCAGGAAAAGAAAGAACTGTTGTGTTATAGGTGTGGAAAGGCGGGGCATTTTGCCAGAGGTTGTGCTCTGCGAAGAAAGAAACAGGGAAACTGACTGCCCTCAGCGCAGAGGACCATGCGCAAGAGGGCATCAGAAAGGTCCAATCTTCTTTTGTTGTTACTAATTTTGCTGTTAATCCCTCAAAATCTTACTTCATCACAGCATCTGTGCATCAAGTTCCCCTAACGTTGATGATTGATACTGGAGCTGCAGTCAGCCTTCTGGGAAAGGAACAATGGATGAGACTTGGTGGTGCAAAGTTTAAAATGGAACAATGGAACGGGGGGACGTTGGTAGGTGTGAACGGGAGTCCTGTTGATGTGGAGGGTGTTGTTAGCATGGACATATTGGTAGGGGGTCAAAGGCTTGCAGTAGAGTTTGTTGTTGTAAGTACACTAAGTGTCCAGTCTCTATTGGGCATTGACTTTTTGAAAAAACATGCCTGTATTATTGATGTACCCAATATGGTTATGCAGTGTCGTGGCTTAAAGATTCCATTAGAGACTGCAGGATGTGAGGAGGTTGATTTGGTGTGTCAGGCCAGGGCCACTCTGATGGAGAATGTAACTGTTCCAGCTTGGAGCGAAGTTGAAGTTTTAGCAAGCACAAATTCTCTATGTGGTAGCGGAACCTGGTTGGTAGAAGGCCTGAGAGACCAGAATGTGCCCCAAGTTCTTGTTGCGGGTGCTGTTGTCAAGCCCATACAGGATTGTGAGTTGGGGTGTATACCAGTGCGTATGGTAAATCCCTCGCCAGTAGCAGTTACTGTTTACAAGGGAATGGTAGTTGCAAGGGCTGAGAGGATTGAAGATAGTCACATTGCAGCGACTGTACATGGTCCTGTGGACAATAGGGTGGTGGGTGGAATATCGGCACAGAAAAGAGAGATGTTATACAACTGTGTGCAGAGCTGTGATGACTTGTCAGAGGAGGAGCGTGAGGAATTGTTGACCTTGCTGTTAATGTATGAAGATGTTTTAGCCGATAAGGATGAAGAGCTGGGACGTACAGCAGTGGTGCAGCACTCTATTGTCACAGGTGAAGCCCCACCCATAAAGCAACCTAGTAGGTCGATTCCCGTGGCAAGACAACGTGAGGTTCGCAAGTTGTTGGACGAAATGCTCCAGAAAGATGTCATTCAACCGTCTGCAAGTCCTTGGGCATCACCTGTTGTACTCGTTCAGAAGAAAGATGGCACAATGCGGTTCTGCATTGACTACAGGAAACTAAATGCTGTGACCCGCAAAGACGCATACCCACTACCACGGATTGACGAAACCTTGGAGGCATTAGGGGGCTCGAAATGGTTCTCAACATTGGATTTACTGTCAGGATACTGGCAGGTGGAAGTGAGCGAGCAAGACAGGCCAAAAACAGCATTTTCAACCAGGGAGGGATTATTCGAGTTCAAGGTAATGCCGTTTGGGTTGTGTAATGCACCAGCAACTTTTCAGAGGCTGATGGATATGGTGCTTGCTGGGGTTAAATGGAGCAGATGTTTAGTGTATATAGATGACATAGTTGTTATGGGGAAGTCATTTCATGACCATTTGCTTAATTTACGCGTAGTGATGGATAAGTTGAGGGAGGCGGGACTGAAGATGAAATTGTCAAAGTGTGCATTCTTTCGCAAAGAGGTGTTATATTTAGGTCATAAGATTTCCCGTGAGGGCATTTCAACGGATCCGTCCAAAGTGGATGTTGTAAGCAAGTGGTCGACTCCAGCAACAGTGCAGGAATTGCAGAGGTTTCTCGGACTGGCGGGGTACTATAAGCGGTATGTTAAAAACTTTGCTGGTATCGCAAAGCCATTGTACCGTTTGATGGAAAAAGGGAGGGACTTCAAGTGGACGTCAGAATGTGCTGAAGCATTTGGGAAATTGAAAACTCTTCTTGTGTCCGCCCCCATACTTATTTTTCCTGATTTTAGCAATGATTTCATTTTGGATACAGATGCAAGCGAGTACGGGCTGGGAGCAGTGCTTTCACAAGAAGTCAATGGGTGCGAGAAGGTTGTGGCATATGCTAGCCGGGTCCTCAACAAGGCAGAACGGAAGTACTCAGTAACAAGGAAAGAACTTTTGGCTGTGGTAACATTTGCGAAACATTTCAGGTCTTACTTACTTGGGCGACGCTTTGTCCTTAGAACAGATCACAGTGCACTACAATGGTTATATAGTTTCAAAGAACCAGAAGGGCAAACGGCCAGATGGCTGGAGATGCTACAAGAATTTGATTTTGAGGTGATTCATCGCAGGGGGCGGGATCATGGAAATGCCGACGCCCTTTCCAGATCCAACATCCAGCCTAGTCAAGAAGCTTGCATTGCTTCGACATCGATACTAGATCACTCCGTACAGCAGCTGCAGCAGAGTGATGAAGCCATTGGGCCGTTGTATCATGCGATGTGTCAGGGGATGAGACCGGATCCTGATAAGTATAAAGGGGCCTGCAGAGAATTCACACAACTTGTGGAGCAATGGAACCAGCTTGTGTTGAAAGATGCCGTTTTGTATAGACAGCATGAGGATGCCAATGGATATAGTCATCTCCAACTGATAGTGCCCAAGGTGAGTCGGGATGATGTGTTACACAAAGTGCACAATGCACCATCGGGAGGGCACCTAGGTGAAGCCAAGACCTTGAGCAGACTTCAGGAGCGTTTTTATTGGCCAGGGCATGTTGAAGCCGTGAAAGTGTGGTGCAGGTGTTGTGCTGATTGTGCAGCGAGGAAAAGTCCGGGGCAGAGGAGGCGAGCACCACTGCAAAGTATGCAGGCGGGATACCCCATGCAAATTATAGCAGTCGATATTGTCGGGCCATTTACACCAGTGCAGAGTGGAAATAACTATGTGCTTGTGGTTTCTGACTATTTCTCTAAATGGATGGAAGCATTTGCTATTCCAAATCAGGAAGCTGTGACAGTTGCTGAGAAGTTAGTGGAAGAAGTATTTTGCCGATTTTCTATCCCGGAACAGCTACACTCTGATCAGGGCCGACAGTTCGAGGGGAAGCTTATGCAAGAAGTTTGCAAATTGCTGCACATTGACAAGACGCGGACAACGGCCTATCATCCCCAATCTGATGGTTTGGTAGAACGTCTAAATCGGACACTTCTGAGTATGTTAGCTGCAACTGTGCATGAGCACCCTGGAGATTGGGATAAAAAGTTAAGGCTAGTGTGTATGGCTTATAATACTTCTGTCCACCAATCCACAGGTTTTTCACCATTTTTTCTATTGTTTGGCCGTCAAGCGAGGTTACCTGTCGATCTTGCTTATGGGACTGCCCCTATGGAAGAGATGACAACACAGGAGTATGTCAGAAACCTGCGGCAAACGTTGGAGGAAGCTTATTCGACAGTAAGGAATCGCACGGGGGCTGCTCTGGAGCGACAGAAGGAGTTGTATAACAGGAAAGTCCATGGGGATGAATATCAGGTGGGCGATTTAGTTTGGCTGCACAACCCTGTTATCCCTAAAGGAGCGAAGAGGAAATTACACTGTCCATGGACTGGGCCCTATAGAGTTGTGAAGAAGCTCTCCACAGTGGTCTATAGAATTCAAGACACAAACAGGCGCAAGCGGTTAGTAGTCCATTTTGATCGCTTGAAACCTTGCCCCTCTATGCAAGCAGCAAGACCTGGGAAGGACCACTCACCACAGGAAGTAGAAAATCAGTTGCCTCTGATGCAGGAGCATTGCCATGTGGGTACAGATTTGAGGATTGTGGACGA
Organism: Eunapius fragilis; assembly: GCA_963681505.1. Classification (NCBI taxonomy): domain Eukaryota; kingdom Metazoa; phylum Porifera; class Demospongiae; order Spongillida; family Spongillidae; genus Eunapius; species Eunapius fragilis. The sequence continues at coordinate 673,631 of OY811988.1, read as the reverse complement.
CGATGAGGAAAGTCTGGAGATACAGCCAAGGGATAGGGGACAAATGAGAATGCCAAGACAGCAGGAGCTACCTGAACTGCAGGCTCATGAGGATGGGCATGAAGCCCTAGAGCGTGACATTCAGAATGAAGAACAGAAGGTCCCATCACAAGAAGAGGTGGCCATGCAACATGATGAACTTCCTCAACAGGAGGTCCCATCACAAGAAGAGGTGGCCATGCAACATGATGAACTTCCTCAACAGGAGGTCCCATCACAAGAAGAGGTGGTGCAAAATCAACATCGGTACCCTAGGCGAAATCGTCGTGCACCGGTCTATTATGGAGCTGTGCCGTACTCGTAATATGTTGGAGTTCAACCTTTCAGAAGAGGGAGCAGTGTAACAGGAGGCTCCAATAATCTTGATTGTCGCTACTAATGCGCTTGCGCAAGAAATGCATGTACATCTCGAACCTTCTAGGAATTGACTATTTAAGTGTATGCGTGCTGTACTATTGTGTCTTTTGTCTTTCCTGTGATTATACATTTGGTTGCGCTAACCAAGGTCGTTACACTGGTGTACCCACTGGCGGATGGAGGGGCGAGTAGGGGGGGCGGGGAGGGGGGTCTATTGCATGACACTCGGAATTACGAATTAACCACAGATCTACATGAAAATGTCAGGAATGGCAGTGAAAAATGCACTTCTCATGCTTACATATTTGTTATCTCCAAAAACTTCTGTGCTATCATTAAATGCTGGATCTGCCACAGAAACCATATTCATTTTCATGATTGGCTCCATTGCCATCTTGCCATCTTAATTCAATTTGCCATCCTACCTTCAGCCATTACGTGCACATGTGGCTGATGCTGCTCATGTCATCGGCCTAAATGTACAACCTAAGCCTTGCCTGGGCCGAAGGCCTAAGGCATTTGATCATTTCCCTGGCCAGATGTTTTATGTTTGTGATGTTTATATTATTTACATTATCCCACATAAATACTGTAACATGATAGATTAGTACAATAGTTTTCTGTGCTTGTGTAATTCATGGACAGCCTGGTGCCTATGTCTGAACTTCATTATTGCAACTTTTACATGTTACCTGAATTCATGTATGGCATATATTGCTGCACATGTATTTACATGTGCTTATCTTTAGGCAATGAAGGAAGTAATTGAAAGGAATGATGCAGATAAGCAGGACTACACAGAGAAAATAAGTCAGCTAGAAGGGGACAATGAATGGCTCAAAGGGAGGTCAAAGCCATCTAGTAAGCATAGCACAAGTGAAGCCTATATAAGGACCCTGATGGATCAGATTACTTCATTGGAAAAGAACAATGCATCCTTGAAACGTATCATTGAGTCTAAGAATAAGATGATCAGAGACCTACTAAGGGAAAAGGCAAGTCCTGAAGTGGTGAAATGCCGTAAAGATGAAATTCATGAGGTAAATAGTGACAAGCTATGACACTGTACTTATATGAAGCAATTAATTATTTCTGTCCCCTTTAATATTCAAGGTAAACCCTGAAGCTGCGTATAGACCTGCTGAAGTATCAGGTGATGATTCATCCTCATGCATGAATGATGTAGCAAAGAAATTGAGAAACTCTGAGAAGAAAGTGAATTAGGCAATTGAAGACTCCTATCAAAGTTTTTTTCTAGACTTGAAGTAACTGCAGCTGAGATATTTTAGGTTGTAATGTACATGATACATGTGCTGGTGGTACATGTAGAATGTGCAGTCATCCTGTTATTGTACATGTGTTCATTGCATGTGCAATATTTGATCATGTATATCCTGAACACTTCTTACACATGTGTGCTGTATAGAGGGATACAGTTGCTGATGACTTCAAAAAGGAAAGACCCGGCAGAAGTAAATCAGCTGGGGAAAGGGATAGCCTGATTAAAGACCTTAGCGCAGCAAGACAGGAAATAGCTGAGGTGAAATCCAAGCTTGCTGCTGCTGAGAAGGACGTAGCAGAATGTATGACTGATGTCCTTAGAGAAGGGACAGCAGGCCAGGTGATGGAGAGATACTCACATGTATATTAATTGCTATGCTAATTCCTTCTAGAAAGAGTTTAGAAGCATTTTGAAGCATAATCCACAGTTGTACAGTGACAGCAGGGATGAGGGCTTGGTCAGTGAAGAGTTAATATTATTATTTTATATGCATAGTAACTATTTAACTGATTTTCATTTCAATTTATATGCATGTACATCGTTATGTACAAAATCACGTGGTTACAGAGGACTTTTACACAGTGGGCTCACTGGAAGGTTTTGATGAAAGAAAGGTTGCAGGTGGTGGATCATTTGGAGCTGTTTATGAAGTCATGATGAATGGAACACCTTGCATTGCTAAGAAAGTCCATGACATCCTAGTAGGCCAGGGAGGTCATGTTCAAGTTGGAAGTGATGAAGTTAAGGCTATAAGAGAGAAATTCCGAGTAGAATGTTCACCCCTTAGTAAACTAAAGCATCCAAACATTGTTCAGTTTTTGGGTGAATATCGTGAAAAAGGTAAAACTTTGCTTGTAATGGAATACATGCCCATGGACCTAGCCAAGTGCTTGGACACTTGCATGAAGCAGGAATACATCATTCCACTTCCAATAAAGCTGTCCATCCTCCAGGATGTGACCAATGGGCTGCATCACCTTCATTCATTAGCTCCACCCATCATCCATCGTGACCTTACAGCAGCCAATATTCTCCACATCTGACATGAGAGCTAAGATAGCTGACCTTGGAGTGTCTAAAGTATTTGATTTGAAACAAATGCTGAAAGTTAATCACATGACCAAAGCTCCAGGCACTCCAGCATGCCCCCAGAGGCACTAGTCCCAGAGCCCAATTATGATGTTAAGTTAGACATCTTTTCATTTGGAGTTTTGACTCTTTATATAGCCAACCAGGAATTTCCTGTTCCACATGAAGTACCACTGACAAATATTGTTGTTAAACAGAAAAAAGTGCAGATCTCTATACGACAGCATTGGATAGATAAAATGGAAGAGGACCATCTTCTTTATCCCATAGTGGTCCAATGTCTGAAAGACCTTCCAGAGGCCAGACCTACTACCAGGAAACTCTGGGAAGATGTACGGTGTATGTCCACTAAACACCCAAAGGGTTGGAGCAATATTTTGGAGGTATTATTAATGCAAATGTATTCTAATAATAACAATCACATGTGCATGTAACTTTGATAAGTTCATACTAGCTGTAAGCTTATAATTTTCCGATTCTTTGTACAATAAGCATGCTTTTCTGAACCAGTATCGCAAGATGATTTTGCTCAATACTTTGGTGTATAATTTTATATTTCAACAGGTGCATGGTTATGCTGCTGTACGTGAATGATATAGCAATGTATACAATTGATTCTAACATACAGTTTCCCATTTCTTTCAGCTTGAACCTCCCACGGTGATCTTTGGGATGTTCATTCCAAGTTTGTATGGTTGTAACAGCAATTTTTGCTACTACAAGTTTTACCAACATGAAGTTATTTATAAAATTAATTAAAAGGAGAGGTCAAAGTTCCCGAAATTGACGCAGCACATCTGAATAGTAGCAGTAAACATTTGCAGAAGGAATGGGTGGTTTTAACAACACAGCAACCCACTTCCGTCAAAAAGGACTCGTGACAAGGGGCCGCACATCATACTGTACTTCTTGAACTTGTTCTGCTGTTGGTACACATACTTCAGATGATGCGCTGGATAGATTGTAAGTGTCTACACATGTTGCCAAGCCAATAGTCTGCCATTTCACCAAGGTATGATGGTGATACAATCAGGATGCTTACCATTTGCACGATCAAGACTAGTGATTAGCATACCAGATTAAATTAATTCTAGTGTCAAGCATAGCTGGAAAGATGGTTTTGGATTCTATGTACAAGCCTGGCAGGATGAGAAGGTCACAGTCAGTTTTGCTGCTTCATCCCGGCTCCACAGCAATGGCTGTGATCTGTATGTGTGTGTGTGTGTGTGTGTGTGTGTGTGTGTGTGTGTGTGTGTGTGTGTGTGTGTGTGTGTGTGTGTGTGTGTGTGTGTGTGTGTGTGTGTGTGTGGTATAAAGGAATTAATGGACAAACGTATGTAAGTCATGTTCACTTGATGGATATGCACCATTATATTCACATGGTGTTTGGGGCGTGTCACTAAGTCAAGTCGAAGCGGGAAGGTACAAAGTACAGTCAACCGTGAGCTTTGAACAGTCGCATAGATTTAGTCTGCATCTACACTATTAAGAAAAGCATTTCTCTGCGTTGTACCGTACTTTTTGCGCTCAAAAAACTAGTAAGATTATAACAGATCCATATCAGCACGTCTCGAATAACTTCCAGAAGCGACCACTCTGAATCAGACTAATAGTAGTATCCCGCAACAATTGCACACGCGAAAAAAAATAATGTATGCATCTGAATTAGGTACGTATGTGTACAGAAAGGGTCTGTCTACATGCCTGTACCCTCCATGTTGCTGCATTTCATTCTGGTTGTGCAATCAGTGGCTCCAAAGCATAGGCGTCGGAACTCGGTGGGGCGGGGGCGGGGCGGGGCGGGGTGTGGTGTGGCGGAAGTATCTTTCCATTCCCCCCCCCCCCCCCCCCCCCCCCCTACTTTTTGCTTCGCCTAACTAATTAATGCATTGTTACTTTTCCCACAGCCCGATGCTGTGGGGAAGCGTCATTATAATGACGAGGCGGCGCATCAAGCCACAATGGAAAATACTTTCTTTTTGGTACATGTATAATCCAATTGCATCCCATGTTCCGCGGAGGGTGTGACGTAATAATGAGTCTCATTATTTCAGCCCCCGCAGGTTAAGTGCCATCTGCAAAGTTGAAACACTGCACTAAAGATAATGAGCCACCAGAAGTCCTTACCTACCCTCAGACATATGATTGCAAGCTAGATATTTTCAGTTTCGGGATAGTTGCCCTCTACATGGGCATCCAGGCTAGGGATGCTGATCGTAATAAACGGCAAGAACAGCTTGAGGCCTTAAGAGCTACACCAGAAGTGGAGTGTCTCTACCAGATAGTGACATGGTCACATCCCGTTATTGTGTTCATTGCATGTAAATTAATGTGTACATTGTGAATATTATCCTGTGTATTCTGAGCACTTACACATGTGTGCTGTATAAAGGGATACATTTGTACATGCATGACTTTCAAAAGGAAAGAGAAGACAGATGTCAAGCAGCAGGGGAGAGGGAAAGCCAGATTAAAGACCTTAGCACAGCAAGACAGGAAATATCTGAGATGAAATCCAAGCTTGTTGTTGCTGACAAAGAAGTGGCTGAATTAAAGCCTGTGTCTGGAGACCTCAGAGAGGAGATAGCAGTGAAGGTGACCCAGGTGAAGCAGTGCCAGAAGCAGGAGGAGACTTACAAACAACAGCTTGAACAGACCTTCGTTTTTCAGCCGCAGAACAACGCCAGATTATCAATCTACCTTTACCGTACTGTTAGTCCACCATATCATCTTACTGTTAGTCCACCAGGTACGGTATCAAAAGAAGTAATTTTAATCTTCATAGACTTTAAGCATATGACTGAAGACCTCAGAGAAGGGATAGCAGGCAATGTGATGGAAGGATCCTGTGTATTAATTGCTCTGCTAATTCCTTCTTCGAAAAGCTTCAAAAAAGTTTAGAAGCATTAAGCATAATCCACAGTTGTACAGTGACAGCAGGCGTCAGGGATGAGGAGCTGGTCAGTGACAGGATTAATCTTTTTACTAAACTATTTAACTGAATTTCGGCATTTTATTTTATATGCGTGTACATCTTTATCTACAAAATCAGGTGGTTACAGAGGACTTTTACACAGTGTGCTCACTGGAAGGTTTTGATGAAAGAAAGGTTGTAGGTGGTGGATCATATGGAGCTGTTTATGAAGTCATGATGAATGGAACACCTTGCATTGCTAAGGTAGTCCATAACATCCTAGTAGGCCAGGGAGGCCATATTCAAGTTGGAAGTGATAAACTTAAGGCTATAAGAGAGAAATTTTATGTAGAATGTTCACTCCTTAATAAACTAAAGCATCCAAACATTGTTCAGTTTTTGGGTGTGAATGATGATAAAGGTGATGATGTGCTTGTAATGGAATACATGCCCATGGACCTAGCCAAGTGCTTGGACACTTATATGAAGCAGAAATACAATGTCCCACTTCCAATCAAGCTGTCCATCCTCCAGGATGTGACCAATGGGCTGCGTCACCTTCATTCATTAGCTCCACCCATCATCCATCGTGACCTTACAGCAGCCAACATTCTCCTCACATCTGACATGAGAGCTAAGATAGCTGACCTTGGAGTGTCTATGGTATTTGATTTGAAACAAATGCTGAAAGTTAATCACATGACCAATGCTCCAGGCACTCCAGCATACATGCCCCAAGCACTAATCCCAGAGCCCTAGTATGATGTTAAGTTGGACATATTTTCATTTGGAGTGTTGGCTCTTCATATAGCCGACCAGGAATTTCCTGACCTCTATGATATATCACAGACAAAAGGTGTTGTTAAACAGAAAAGGGTACAGATCTCTAAACGACAGCATTGGATAGATGAAATGGGAGAGGACCATTATCTTTATTCTATAGTAGTCCAATGTCTGCAAAACCTTTCAGAGGCCAGACTTACTACCAGGAAACTCTGGGAAGATGTACGGTGTATGTCCACTGAACACCCAAAGGGTTGGAGCAATATTTTGGAGGTATAATGCAAATGCATTCTAGTTATAACAATTGCATGTGCATGTAAGTTCTAAATGTAAGCCTTGATCTTATATATATGAGTATGTTGAAACTCTACGCAAACAGTTTATTTCGTCTCATATAAATTCGATCATTGATAGATATTTAGCTATAATTCGATCCGCGTTTGTATGATGCACGCAGCATGATGGCTGGGCCGAGGGGTATACCGGTACGGTCAAGAGCACTGTCTGGGCAGAGAGCAGTCACCCTTATAACTCAGCGGCAGAGATAACATATTATCTCTGGTAGCGGTCAGGAATTCGTCACGATGCACATGTAAACAACTGATGACGTCAAAAGAGCAGTATGGAGGAATTGAGGCAGTATAGAGTACAGGTGACGCACACAAAGGAAGAGGACGTGCTTCAAGCAGGAGCGTTTGACAAGGAGTATAAAGTTAGCGGGGCTTATTGCGTCGTGAAAAGACCGAACTATGAGAAGCCTTCGGTGGGCCGCCATGAGTCGACCGCTCAATTGGTGAGATCGTGTCGTTTGCATAGCAGCCTGAGGCATCCTAACATCGTGCAGTTTATCGGCGTTGTGTACGGGGAAGACGGCGGAGGCTCCTCCCTCGTTTGGGAGAGGATGAACGCGAGTCTTGCCTCGTCACTGGAAGCCTACCCCAACATCCCCCTCCAGATCAAACTATCTGTCCTTCGAGACGTGTCCGCTGGACTACTGTACCTACACTCCTTCACCCCGCCCATCATCCATGGCGACCTCACTACCACCAACATCCTCCTCACACCAGACTGGAGGGCAAAGATAGCTGACTTTGGTAATAGTGTCGACGGTTCATTCCTTGCTATATCGAGGGATGCTCTTCCATACATGCCACCAGAAGTACTAAACAGCCCACCAACATATGATTACAAATTAGACATTTTCAGTTTCGGGATAGTTGCTCTCTACGTTGGTATCCAGAGTAGTGATGCTGACCGTAATAAACGGCAAGAACAACTTGTGACCTTAAGAGCTACACCAGAAGTGGAGTGTCTCTACCAGATAGTGACATGGTGTTGTGAGCGTGATCCAAACAAAAGACCTTCTTCATGTGACCTAAATAATCATCTTCAAACACTGTGCACAGCCAACCCACTTCCTTACAAGGATATGGTACATCTATACAAGGAAGTAAGTAAATGGGAAGGCCCCCCCCCCCCCCCCACCCGCTCACATCCACCTTGGAATATAAATGGCTTTGTATGCAACTTTTGATTTTGAATCAAAAGTGCATGCAATTTAAAATTGAAGTTGTAGAAAAGATATTTGTTTGTGTGTGAGTCCTAGGATGATGAACAGTGAAATCATTTAACATGTTCTTTATTATAGTTGGTGCAGAATAGTAGAGAACTGGAAAAAAGCATAGCCGAACGAAAAGTTGCTGACATTCAAAGGGAGTTGGAAAAGAGAAGCATGGAGGTGGAAGTGGACAGACTGAAGAAGCAGATGGATAAGCTTAATGAGAAATATCAAGTAAGTTTTCTCTTCCTTGTCCATGAAAGGTTAATAGCCAGTCTGTTATTACTACCATTGTGTGCATAGGTGGATAGGTGACTACATGGAAAAGCATTTAAAATGTTAAATGCATTTTCTGCTGACATGCTTCATAATTACTGTAGTGACAAATCAAAGATTTTCAAAAAGGCCATTCAACTGGGAAGGTACCCCCTCCCCTCCCCCTCCCCCAAGCTTCTGACTTAATATTGAATATAACAATCAGCTCCCACCATTGTGGTATGGGTACTGAGACTTTGAGGTGTTTACAACTTGAAAACAGTCCTTTCGTAAGTAGTGCTGTACTTAAACAAGGACAATTGGGGAATAAAGATTAATGAATGCCTTAATATTTTGACTTCCTCCTTAAAGTACCTTGATATTAGCTGATGTTGTATTTTTAACATTACCATCATTGTCAGGCTTATATCCTGCACATAGCAACCTGAAAATAACTCTTCAATTGGTAGCCAGTTGTTGAGGTGAAATGTACTGGGAAGCTTGCCTTGAGTAAATGCATGCGTACTTTCCTGCATGGAGCCACAGATTACTTTGTATGAGCAATTCGAAACACAAGTTTTGCATTGATCAGTGTATTCCTATATGGATCTTTGCCATGACAATGACACATAAAATTGCGAGCAAAAGAAAGGCTATGTTTGTGTTGAAATGCGTGGCTAATTAAAAGTCTTATGAATTATTTACTCAGTGATAAATCGTCCGAGAGGCATGTTCGTTTCAGAAATAAAAAAATAGGCAGGATCCAAATTGTCATGATAATGATTCCAAACAAATGGCTCATTTCGACATCGCCGTGTTTGGAGTACGACTGACGATGCCTATTCTTATGTCGGGGTTTTTCAACCATGTGCTCCAAGTTACTGTTACGAAGACCTTGTCACTGTCTTTTGACATCATCAACTAGCTGAAATACAATAATATAATAGAAGTGGAGCATGTCTTTACACATTGGTGTTCACTAACTCTGGGCATGGGCATAGTTCTCTACAACATTATATAAGTGTTGAACAGATATGCTGGCTCTCAAACAAGATGTACCCACTTGTGGATGAGGGGGCAGGGGGGTGGGGGGGGGGGGGTTGGTCTGTTGCATGACACACGGAGTTATGAATTAACCTGCCAAGATCTATGTACACAAATGTTGGGGATGGCAGAGAAAGGTGTACTTCTAATACATACGTATTTGTTGTCTCCACAAACTGCAGCACTATTAATTATTATGAAACCTGCATATTCATTTTCACGGCTAGGCTTCATTGCCATCTTAATTCAATTTGCCATCCTACCTTCAGCCATTACGTGCACATGTGACTGATGCTGCTCATGTCATTGGCCTGTATGTACAACTGAGCCTTGCGATAATGGCATTTGATCATTTCCCCGGCCAGATGTTTTATGTTTATATGTATTTTACATTAACCCACCTAAACACTGTAACATGATAGATTGTTTTAGAATGCTATACAATTTCATAGTTTTCTGTGCTTGTGTAATTAATGGGCAGCCTGGTGCCTATGTCTGAACTTCATTATTGCAACTTTTACATGTTACCTGAATTCATGTATGGCATATATTGATGCACATGTATTTTCATGTGCTTATCTTTAGACAATGAAGGAATGTATTGCAAGGAATGATGCAGATAAGCAGGACTACACAGAGAAAATAAGTCAGCTAGAAGGGGAGAATGAATGGCTCAAAGGGAGGTCAAAGCCATCTAGTAAGCATAGCACAAGTGAAGCCTATATAAGGACCCTGATGGATCAGATTACTTCATTGGAAGAGAACAAAGCAAGCTTAAAACACATCATTGAGTCTAAGAATAAGGTGATCAGTGACCTTCAAATGCAAAGGGCAAACCCTGAAGTGATGAAATGCCGTAAAGATGACATTCATGAGGTACATAGTGACAAGCAATGACACTGTACTTATGCTTCTTGTCCACTTCAATATTCAAGGTAAACCCTGAAGCTGCGTATAGACCTGCTGAAGCATCAGGTGATGATGATTCATCTTCTTGCATGAATTGTGTAGCAGAGAAACTGAAGGCAATGGAAGACTCCTATCAAAGTCTTCTTTCTAGACTTGAAGTAACTGCAGTTGAGGTACTGAGGGTTGTAATGTGCATGATACATGTGCTGGTGGTACATGTAGAACGTGCAGTCATCCTTTTATTGTGTTCATTGCATTTGAATTTATACATACATGTACATGTACATGTGCAATACGTGATCATGTATATTTTGAACACTTACACATGTGTGCTGTATAGAGGGACATATTTGCTGATGACTTCAAAAAGGAAAGAGAAGACAGAAGTAAAGCAGCAGGGGAGAGGGATAGCCTGATTAAAGACCTTAGCACAGCAAGACAGGAAATATCTGAGATGAAATCCAAGCTTGTTGTAGCTGACAAGGAAGTGGCTGACTTAAAGCCTGTGACTGGAGACCTCAGAGAGGAGATAGCAGTGAAGGTGGCCCAGGTGAAGCAGTACCAGAAGCAGGTGGAGGCTTACAAACAACAGCTTGAGCAGGTACGGTATATGCACTACTGTTAAAGAAGTAATTTTAATCTTAACTTTGGCATACTATGTGTGTACCATACCTCTTGTGTTAGGAGGGTTGTACGTATAAATGTAGGTGCCCTCAAACCCTTGCCTCCTGATCAGAAGGTCAGGGCAGGCTATGAGGGACCTAGGTATTAGACATGTGTGAAGGGGTGAGGCCATTCATTCACATAGTTAGCCTTATTAATAGGACTTGCTGGCCCACCCATCTCTCACTGCCTATGTTTGTTGTGTAATTTGCATTTCTTTTATCAGTATGTGGTAGACAACATCCCTGTCCAACCATTTCAAACAATTGCCATGTTATGTGTGGCATATCTGTCAATTTTAATAGTTACATGTACCAGTGTCCAACTTTTATCCTGCAGGCTCTATTTAGAATCAGAACAAATCATTTTGATCCATATGTATATAACATGGTCATTGCTAACGGACTACATACATTAGTTTATTAAAGCAGACAACTCATTCACATGCACAAGTACAGCTTATTGTAGTTGTGTATCAAAATGAATATCTCAGCCTGAACATAAAATGTACTTTGTGTCAGAACTTGAGTGCATCTATAAGGAACTGAACAGTAACTTTTTTTTACATCAGGACAAAGTTTCTTCAGTTTCAAAACGAAGTATACTATAATATTGTGGTGTGGTTTGTTCTTGCTATTTAGAATCAAAAGTTTAGGTGTTGTCTTTTGTTGTCAGATGTGACTACATTATTACCTTTTCCTTTAAGCACTCAATTGTCTGTACATAATGTATTTCTTTAGTGCTATTTAAAAAGCTGTTGTTAATATGGCAGCAAAAAGGTACCTAGCGCATATTTTTTCAAGTTATCAATTTGTAAGAGGCACATACGACTTCTTTCTTATGCACTGGAAATTAGTTTATCCATCATGGAAGTGCATGCATGTACAGTGCCTGCCCTATTCCATATGTACTCATTGCTCCCAAATACTTGTAGGAAAACAGGCAAACACAAGAATTCAAGAAGCAGGTATGTGTTGGTGTGTGAAAAGGCCTATAACTTATGGTTCGCACTCTACAGCTTGATGAGATCAGATTACAGAAGGAAGTGGCTGAGAAACAGGTATTGAGGTGGCACAATTTGACATGTGCATGTATTTCTATACATGTGCTTGTACATGTGTGAACTGTATAGTGGTTTACAACCACAATAAGTATCGCATAACCATTACAGCTGGCTGATGTTATGACCAAAGTTATGACAACTATTATCAAGGCACCACCTCAGTTTGTGCTTTTTGATGATGCATGTTTGTCATGCTGTAACCAGCAATGCATGGGCAATACTGATTTAAGCATTGGAAAATCCTGTTGACCAGTATATGATTTTTAAAAGTCCTCACATTTATTACACACGTGTAGAGAATACACATGTCCCACCCAGCCCAAAAAGTGCCATGAATATGTAGATCAATATAAATCAGTGGTCCTTAAAAGTATTTTTTCTGATTGGAAGGTTAGGGCAGGCTATGAGGGTACTAAGTAATAGATATGTATGAAGGGGTGTAGCCTTTCCTTCACATATTTAGCTGGCCCACCCATCTCTCACTCCTTATGTTTGTTGTGTAATATCAGTATGTGGTAGACAACATCCCTGTCCAACCATCTCAATCAATATCCATGTCATGCGTGGCATATCTGGTCAATTTTAATGCAAGTTCCAAACTTTGATCCTCTGCAGACTCTATAGATTTAGAATCGGAGTAATACATATGTGTAAAACATGGTCATCACTACATTGTGAATGTGCAGTCATCCTGTTATTGTGTTCATTGCATGTGAATTTACCAGTACAAATGTGAATATTATCATGTGTATGCTGAGCAGTACACATGTGTGCTGTATTTTGGGATAAATTTGCTGATGACTTTCAAAAGGAAAGAAAAGACAGAATTAAAGCAGCAGGGGAGAGGGATAGCCTGATTAAAGACCTTAGCGCAGCAAGACAGGAAATATCTGAGGTGAAATCCCAGCTTGCTGCTGCTGAGAAGGAAGTAGCAAACTTTAAGCATATGACTGAAGACCTCAGTATAGTGTGTGTAACCTTTTCTATTAATCAAAATCGATTATTGCGACTATGAAAAACAGTCCAATAGGTTTATAACAACTTGCAAATCGGTTAGTAGAAACTATAAATCGATTTTGGCGATTATTGCGCCAATCATTACCTAGGTTTTTCCAGGTTTGTCCTTTTTTATACCGTAAAGTACCACGAATAAGCTCCCCCCCCCTCCGCCCCCACCGAAAAAAAATGGCTCGTGTTTAAACGAGCGTATCTTCGTAATCATGAACGCAGCTGCGTGCCGTTCTTTAAAATCCTGTTGGAGTACCATTCCTTTCCTGAAATGTGGAAACAGGTACGCGGAAGCGTTAACCATTACGAAGATACGCTCGTTTAAACACGAGCCATTTTTTTTCGGTGGGGGCGGAGGGGGGGGAGCTTATTCGTGGTACTTTACGTAATGGCACGATAAATCACAGATTCTCATGTGTAATACAAGTATAGCCAGTTTTATTGCTCATAAGTTACTTATGCCAACTTTAAATCATTAAAACAACAAAGATAGTATCCACAGGGACTAGGAACGATGTGCATGCCAATATTACGCCAAACCCATGATTCAATGGCGGCGGATTGTGACCCGCAAGCATATTTTTTCACCGAAAAACACGTGGTTATATGTTTCCCCGCTACCATAGTATTCAGTACTAAGGGTGGGAGAAGTAAGATTTTAGTTTACTGAGATAAAAATGAAAATGAACAGTTTGTCCATCCCGCAACTTGCGCTAATTTCTTGTTAAACACGTACATGTATCATACCTATCTACCACAATTGGCAGTTATAATCCATTATTCGCCCTCATTATACAATTCAATAAGTAGTGAGCAGTGCCAGCTAGACATTACATGGTGGAACACCGCTCCAGGCATATGACAAAGCCGCCAATCGAGACATGTACGATATTTAGAACGTCATGGCCGAACGTCTGGAAACAAGCCAGTGTACTGTGCAAATGAGTACGTAGCGCGTTTGATTAATCCACATGTACAATACGTGTCAACGTATATATTTAAATAGCCGTGCCCAGGGCCCCCACCGCGAATATTGAGGAGGGCACTGATACCTTCAGCCGGGTCCCCTGACGTGCGACTATACATCACAATGTTTCTTTTTTAACCCATTAGTATGCCTTTGTGCAGGCGGGAAAAGCGAAGGGCATATTAAAAGGGGTAATCGATTTGCTACCGATTTTTGCATATGAAGGAAACGAATATCGACTAATCGCGACTATGAAAAACAGAATCTGTTATTTCGACTAAAGGAAATTCTGCAATCGGTAGCTAAATGCATAGTCGACCGAATAGGTAATCGCGAATAACGGATTAACCTACAAAACCTGAAAATCGGTTACACACCCTACCTCAGTAAAAGGATAGCAGACCAGGTGATGGATATTAATTGCTATGCTAATCCTTCTAAAAAAGCTTCAAAAAAATTTAGAAGCATTTGAAGCATAATCCATAGTTCTACAGTGACAGCAGGTGTTAGGGATGTTGGGCTGGTCAGTGAAGGGTTAATATTATGTTATATATCTTCATTTCATTTTATATGCATCCACGTCTTTATCCACAAAATCAGGTGGCTACAGAAGACTATTACACAGTGCGTTCACTGGAAGGTTTTGATGAAAGAAAGGTTGTAGGTGGTGGATCTTATGGAGCTGTTTATGAAGTCATGATGAATGGAACACCTTGCATTGCTAAGAAAGTCCATGACATCCTAGTAGGTCAGGGAGGTCATGTTCCAGTTGGAAGAGATGGAATTAAGGCTATAAGGGAGAAATTTCGATCAGAATGTATACTCCTTAGTAAACTGAAGCATCCAAACATTGTTCAGTTTTTGGGGGTATATGATGATAAAGCATATGGAGAAATCGCCCATACATCGGCGGTCATCTTGCATTTTATTTCAAATTGAATTCTAAATGACCTCGGAAAATTCTAAAAATTTGTCTGAATTTGAATTGTAGTTTTCATTGCGTTGCAATAAAGCAATGTTATACAAAAATCAAGACAAACAAATAATTACCGTCGTAGTCTCGTTCCCTGGCCAGGGTAACTGGTAATTACAATTTAATTGTAACTGCTCAATTAATGCCATTTTAATTGCGCGTAGTTAATAAACTCCTATTCTGTTTACAAGAGGACGCTAACTAATCGTCAGCGTCGGTGAATCGTCATATTCATTGTATACCCCAGCGTCACTAACGTGACATGACGCTATTCTAGCTTCAGCGTCGGCGTCAGTGTCACGTCACTTTAATTGTTTACAATATGACGATTCGACGACGCGGGCACTGACGCTGACGCAACATTCAGCTAGCGTCATATTTTAAACCCGGCTTAACGTGTCAAGCCAATAGCAGCCCCCCACCCATCCGACAAGAGGTGGATGTGTATCAATTATTAATAATATTAATAACAAAACTCGGACTTCGGCCGCGACATATACTACCCGTTTACCAAGAACTTAAGCGGCAACCCCGGCCCTATAGCCTTGGGAACCCATGCATTGCCGTAGTTCTCTTTCAAGATATATATGGCTACCGTTTTATTATATTTGTACGCTCTAAGATACTGTGACGTCACGTTGATAACGTCATAGCAGGCCAGGGCCTGTACTTTAAAACATAACCCTTGTTGTGTGATAGCAATTCATGCATGCAGTGATGCATATTCAGGGATCTGGTCCCAGCCAAAAGTTTTTGGGTAAGATTCTTGCCAAGAAGAGCAAGATCTTGGCACGAGACCTAGATCTTGCTAGGAGGCTGAGATCTTGCCATATCTTGGGTAAGATCTTGGCTGGCATAATCTTGGCACCTTGGGCAAGTTGGGCAAGATCTGGTCAAGATCTTAGGCAGGAATCTTGGTGTGTGTGTGTGTGTGTGTGTGTGTGTGTAGATGTTGCATGCTCATAAGGTTTCTTGACCACATCACATCAGTAGTGGTCATGTTGTGTAAACAGATCCCAAATTGATTTTGTCACATCTCATGTAGACAATTTTGTAGCCAGGCAGGACAATGTCCCATGCCATGCCTTACACACACGTATGAATCATCATGAAAGTCCCCTCATGCTGTGCTGAGCTATTTGTGGCATTTGCTCATTGTGACAGAAATCAGTATATGTGGAGAGAACTGAAATGGTCACACTACCAAACAAATTTAACACACATACATAAAAAGTTTGATTCCTGCACATGTTAGTGACCTCCATTCTCTTCTCCAGACCGTACTCCAATATGGGTTGGTAGGCATGGCTCTGAACACACACACATACACACATGGAGGAGGGGCACATTAAGATGGAAATCTGACATCAGCAGTAGTCTCCTGGGCAAGTGCCTTCATGAGGCCAGCATCTATTTCAAAAATCATGCAATAATACAAAGACAGAGACAAACCCAGAAGCACAGTTTAGGATTATCAGCTCTCTGTCAAATTTGTGGTTAAATGGATGCTTCATGCAGTGGCCTACAAAACCACACATCAATTTCAAACCCACATGTCTTTCAAGCTAAAAACGTCCTTCCTATTTTCAGGACTTATTGCCACACCATTCTTTATTTTAGAAGAGATCCATCCATCTATGTGTTGGACTGGTGTATTGTATGTACTGGACTGGTGCGTTGTATGTACTGGACTGGTGTGTTGTATGTACTGAACTGGTGTGTTGTATGCACTGGACTGGTGTGTTGTATGTACTGGACTGGCCATACCAGTCCAAAACACCAGCCCAGTACATATACCAGTACAGTTCAACACACCAGTCCAGTACACAGGGATATACCGCTCCCACCCCCTACCCACCCCCTGGTTTGCCACTAATTTGACTAACCACCCCCTGGTTTACATGCTAAAACTCCATGGCATACCATGTAACAGTGCAGAGGGAAGACTTTCACCCCCCTATATTTTTATATATTCCAAAACCCACCCCCTGTTGCAAACTTGGCGGTAAATCCCTGGTACATAATACACTGTATGTGCCGTGTTGTATGTACTCGACTGGTATGTTGTATGAGGGGGGAGGAAAGGGGGTGGAGCAGTGCCCCTGTTCCTTTATTAAAGAGGGAGGGCGGTGGTGAGAAGTACTAGACACCAGTGTACCATCCTCAGAATTTTTAAATTTAGGTGAGATCCCCCTACACACACACCCTACACACACACAAACACACACACCCTACACACACACACACACACACACACACACACACACACACACACACACACACACACACACACACACACACACACACACACACAAACTAGTAATGAAGCCTTGGGGAAGCCATGGTATATGAAGCCATATGTGTGAATAGCTCAGCATATAAACTTTCCAGTGGCCCAGTCCTTACAAATCTATTGAGATAGGGTTTCACAGCCACTATCAAGGCTTCCTTCCAGTAAAAAGCTGCAGACCGGACCATGTACATAACAAAAAAACGCACACATATAATACCCACACAAGCACACACAGTTTGCTATGACGAAATGCAAAGTCTCTCATTTAAGACATACAACATACTCGTCCAGTGCATACAACAGCACAGACAACACACTTATATTCTTATGAACACAAGTCCAGTACATAAAACACACTTGTCCAGAACTTTCTATACACCAGACCAACTCACCAGTCCAGAACATCCAACACACCAGTCCAGTACATACAACACACCAGTCCAGTACATACAACACACCAGTCCAGTACATACAACACACCAGTCCAGTACATACAACACACCAGTCCAGTACATACAACACACCAGTCCAGTACATACAACACACCAGTCCAGTATATACAACACACCAGTCCAGTACATACAACACACCAGTCCAGTACATACAACACACCAGTCCAGTACATACAACACACCAGTCCAGTACATGCAACACACCAGTCCAGTACATACAACACACCAGTCCAGTATATACAACACACCAGTCCAGTACATACAAAACTCCAGTCCAGTACATACAACACACCAGTCCAGTACATACAACACACCAGTCCAGTACATACAACACACCAGTCCAGTACATGCAACACACCAGTCCAGTACATGCAACACACCAGTCCAGTACATACAACACACCAGTCCAGTACATCCAACACACCAGTCCAGTTCATGCTTGTAATACGCCAGTCCTGCACATTAACAACACACCAAACCAGCACACACCAGTCCAGTTTATACGTTCTTAACCCTTAAGGTTACTAAATATTAGTACGGACTAGTGTAAGGAGCTCACAGTGTGTAAAAATAGAATTAAATACTGATGTGGCAATAAGTCCTGAAAATAGGAAGGACATGGGTTTAGCATGGAAGATATGTGGGTTTGAAATTGATGCTAGTTTATGATCGTTATATTTTATATACCACAAACCTGGTTTTGTCATAAAGTGTCCCATATACTAGGAGTATTTTTCACACATTAAAGCACGCATGCACCCCATACACGAATACCAATACTTACATACACAAAGAAACATGCGCACACACATAAACACAAAGAAACACACACACACACACACACATGCACACACATTCACACATAAATGCACCACCAAATACACACACACTAAAGTACACATGCACTAAGAACAGCCTAAGTCTTACGTTCCGGCACCAAACAATACTTTGTTTTGAATCATGTGCCTTCAGGCTCACTCAATCTGTCATCTGCGTGCTACGCCACCTTTGGGAGAGATAGAAAGATGGAAGAACAGGGAAAGAGAGAGAGAGTGATGGAGAATTGGGGATTCACATTTAGCCATGCACATACCTCGCATTAAAACAACCACACATACATGTAGCCATGCCTATAAATCCAACCATTTCGAATGGTACAAATTCAAGTTCATTTTGAGATGTAGTGGCCAGTGTGTTAATTTGATCCTATTAAATATCAGCAGAGGTAGTTGTTTACACAACCCTTTGCCCTATAAGCCAGGCAGAGAGTGTTTAATTCTCCAGGTGTGACCAAACTATTTATGGAAAGATAACATCAACTCAACATAGCATGATTTAGGGAGGGAGGTGCACCCTTATTAAGTATAGCACATACAATCAAAGGCTGCAAAACTCTTTATATGTAATGTCAGGATTTTGGTTAAAGGATTTTGTTACATTTAGTTACATGTTTTGCACAAATTGTTGGACACTATCCCTTAGCTAACTAGGACTTACCCACCACCCATAATAGTCATCCTTTGCTTCCAACATTGCACCAATGCTGCACACGTGCATGCCAGACAGAATGGCTCCATTGCACACTTTCAATTGGAAAAAAAGGTCACACGTTTTCTGATTGCAGCTTTGTTCACATACCAGTGCACACCATTACGTTTGAGTACAGGGTAGTGTGGCTAAGATGGTAATGGACCAATATGTGATAATAATGTCAACTATTCCATGTGAACCCAATGATGTTGGTTTGGGAGCATTTCAAAATGGCTCAGCCATAAGTATATAATGTATTACTAACCATAATTTATTTTTATATTTAATGTTGGGACAGAGCAGACTGAGAGACTGAAGTCTCTTCATACCACTTCCATATCATGTCTCACATGCACCCTCCCTTAATTCAAGCTAACAAATTTATCAAAGTAGTCCACTACATTGTATTGTAGTAGGGACCTGATTCATAGGTCAGATTATCAGAGCCTGAAGTAGTGGTTATCGTTAAACTATTGAGCAATACATTTATGACCCTCACATCTACATGTACCACATATTTTTATTACCTGTGTTTTGTTGATAGAGGGTGGCAATTCATTGCAGACGATTGTGGCGTCAAGTATGACTATAATGCTGTGGGACACAAAATATTCCATCGATTGATCATACATATAAGTAATGCCTTATAGAGAAAGGTTGGCGACCAACTCATGTACAACAAAACGCGATAGAACATTACAATTAACCCCCCCCCCCCCCCCCCCCCCCCCCCCTCCCGTGTGCATTGATTAGAACTACACGCACGGCTATACGACTTATAACACACTGCTAGTGCTCAAGGTTACAGCGCATGCCACTGTAGGGTACCGAGACGTAGTGGTAGCTCTGGCACTATAAACCCAATAGCAGGCAGCCGTGAATATAAAGTGTCACATACGCATGCTGTCGGCTGAACAAGCTACTACTACTCAGTGACCACTTTGCTATGCAGTGGTCCCTGCATACAGTATATAAATGAGCTGCACTGAAATTGAGCAACAAACCTTGCCGTCAGTAGCGTTAGCAGTAATAGCAGGAAAGAGCGCGCGCGGCACACTTCCTCCAAATTTCAATTTTTGTGGGCACGAGACGGAGCACTACCTATTTTTAAATGAAATCGCCACGTCGAGCGCTGTATTAAAACTAGGATAGCCAGCGCTTCGCCATTATCAGAAGACAGCTTTGTTAAAGGCCAGGAGGTTTCTGTCTGTCTGCCACTTGGCAGTGGGGGAAGTCTTTGTGCTTCACAATCCTCCCCCCCCCCCCGCACTCGCACACACACACACTCACACACACACACACCTCGTAATCTCCTAATCTGGAGCGTAAGCCCCCGGCCCCCCCCCCCCCCCCCCCCCCCCGTCAGACATATAAAACTACATCCGTATTTCAATTTTTGTGGGCACGAGACGGCGACACTATGAAATCCAAGAAGGAATACTTCTGTGGAGTATGGAACCGAATTTTCAAATACGAAGACCCAAGTTTAAAAGCGGAGAATGGTCGCATTGTGTATCAGTTATACTTTTTTGTCATGAGCTAACGGTACAGCTTTAAGGTTTTGACGTTATAGACTGTGGAATTTTGTGATGAGGAACTCACCCCGTTAACTTCATGCACATTTGAAAAAAAGGCCCGTACAATTCAATGGAACCGAGGGCTTATTCGGGAAAAATATAATGTTGCGTTTAAAAATCTTGCCAAATGTGCCGCACTAACATTCTGTCATGAGCTAAGTTGTAAAAAACATTTGGTATGCTTTGCCTATACTGTGTATGGAACGATTACGGAAATATGTCGTGATTACGCAAACCGCAAATTAATGAAGAGCTCCCGTTGACCGCTCATTTCTCGATATGGGTGATGATGTGCTTGTAATGGAATTTATGCCCATGGACCTAGCCAAGTGCTTGGACACTTGTATGAAGCAGAAATACAATGTCCCACTTCCAATCAAGCTGTCCATCCTCCAGGATGTGACCAATGGGCTGCTTCACCTTCATTCATTAGCTACACCCATCATCCATCGTGACCTTACAGCAGCCAACATTCTCCTCACATCTGACATGAGAGCTAAGATAGCTGACCTTGGAGTTTCTAAAGTATTTGATTTGAAACAAATGCTGAAAGTTAAGCAAATGACCAAAGCTCCAGGCACTCCAGCATACATGCCCCCAGAGGCACTAATCCCAGAGCCAAAGTATGATGTTAAGTTGGACATATTTTCATTTGGAGTGTTGGCTCTATATATAGCCAACCAGGAATTTCCTGACCCCTATGAAGTACCACTGACCACAGGTGTTGTTAGGCAGAAAAGAATACAGATCTCTAAACGACAGCATTGGATAGATGAAATGGGAGAGGACCATCTTCTTTATCCTATAGTGGTCCAATGTCTACAAGACCTTCCAGAGGCCAGACCTACTACCAGGAAACTCTGGGAAGATGTACGGTGTATGTCCACTGAACACCCAAAGGGTTGGAGCAATATTTTGGAGGTATAATCTTCGATTAATGCAAATGCATTATAGCTATAATGATTGCATGTGCATGTAAGTCGTATACTGATTCTTTGCAGTGGCATATGTCAGTGCTAAATATGGCAAGCAATGTGGCTGATGTGTTTTTAACTTTCAATGTTACATTAACAATGTAACAATGTAATCTTTACCACGTACACTGTGCAGCTTCTTACGAAGGAGGTTGAAAATTCTATTGTGATAGTCAGTGGTGTGCTTGATGTCAAGAAAAAAAATTGAAAGCCATAAGGTAATCCCTCCTACAATAAGTGTGCTTTATTTAGAACCAGTAAAACAAGATGATTTTGCTCTATACTTTGCCATACAATTTCATATTTCAACAGATGATTATTCTGCTGTAAATGGATGATATAGCAATGTATATAATTGATTCTAACATACAGCTTTCCATTTCTTTCAGCTTGAGCCCTCCATGTCGTGCCCAGGGTGACTGAACTTTGGGATTTTCATTCTACATCATCAGTTGTTGCTCTCTGGTGTAAAATTTATTGTTTTGTAGGTCGCATGTTTGTATGGTTTTAACAGCAATTTTAGCTACTAGTGGTATTTGTAATTTTACCAACATGAGGTTGTTTATAAAATTAATTAAAAGGAGAGGGGTTGTAGGCAAAGTTCCCGAAATTAATGTAGCATTCCACCTCTGAATGGCTACAGTAAACAATTGCAGAATGAATGGGCTGTGCCTGGTGCACATACTTCAGATGATGTGCTGGATAGATTGTAAGTGTCCACACATGTTGCCAAGTCAATAGTCTGCCATTTCACCAAGGTATGATGGTGATACAATCATGATGCTTACCATCTGCAGGATCAAGAATAGCCGGTGATTTATGTAACTAGTCAGTGTCAAGCATAGCTGGAAAAATGGTTTTGGATTCTACATATTCAATGTACAAGCCTGGCAGGATGAGCTCACAGTCAATTTTGCTGCTTCATCCTCACAAAGGATCTGTACATCTACATTGCAGTGCCCTGACACCCCCCCCCCCCCCCCCCCCCCCTTCTTCCATGTAACTGGTGTGTAACTAGGTGTGCATCTTCTAATTCAGTTAGACAAGGCTGTGTCCGGCCAGCTAAGATCAGAGCAGATGTAAGCTCCAAACATAGTGCATGTCCTCAGTAAGGGGTATAGCTATTACTTCTGTATTGTCAGAACTACAATCCTCGCTCAGTGCCCCTTATTACTAATAGTTTTATGAATACATCATTGACATATAAGACATAGAACTGTTAAAAATAATTGATAATTGGAGGGACCTGTGCTTTACTCTGCTTCAATGCCACTAGGCAACCTGATGGTGTTCTAACCCTATACCCCAAAGACCAATAGCAGCCACCCCCACCACTACCCCTCACACAAACACCGTCTCAATTTTTGTAGAATCATGATGTAGGGGTAAAACTTATGGTCCGGCATCTGGTTTGCTCAATACTGAGTTCTTAATAATGGGTTATTGCACTGACTATTCACCGTATTAGAATATGGTCCAATATCAATACTAAAACCATAATGGACGAATTATAGAAACATATTAATTTTGAATACATAATTTTAATTATAAACTTAAGCGCGATGAACCATATTAGTGTTGAAACTCTATGCAAGCAGTTTATTACGCCTCGGATCAATTCGATCATATATAGATAGATATCTACTATGGCGCACATTGAATGACCTCTTTTGTCGCCTCAGTCACTCACTAATTAGAGCTAATGCTTGTGCCATTCTGAGTCATTCCTACTCCCACCTTGTGCAGCAGGTGGATGAGCTTTGTTTGAAATTGTTTGTATTCTGTATAATTTCATGATAGTATATATTACTAACATATCTAATACACCGTAATATCTGTAATTCGATCCGCGTTTGTATGATGCATGCTATTGCAGCATGCATGGCTGGGCCGAGGGGTATACCGGTACGGTCAAGGGCACTGTCTGGGCAGAGAACAGTCAACCCCCTAGCGTAGCGGCAGAGGTAACATTTGATCTGGTAGCGGTCAGGAATTTCAGTGGCGGATCCAGGGCGTCTGACCCCCCCTCGGCTCCTGGTGTACCCACTGGCGGATGGAGGGGTGGGGAGGGGGGGGGGTCTATTGCATGACACGCGGAGTTACGAATTAACCACAGATCTACATATGCAAATGTCAGGAATGGCAGCGAAAAGTGCACTTCTCATGCTTACATATTTGTTATCTCCAAAAACTCCAAAAACTTCTGTGCTATCATTAAATGCTGGATCTGCCACAGAAACCATATTCATTTTCATGGCTTGGCTTCATTGCCATCTTAATTCAATTTGCCATCCTACGTTCAGCCATTACGTGTACATGTGACTGATGCTGCTCATGTCATCGGCCTAAATGTACAACCTAAGCCTTGCCTGCATGGGCCGAAGGCCTAAGGCATTTGATCATTTCCCTGGCCAGATGTTTTATGTTTGTGATGTTTATATTATTTACATTATCCCACATAAATACTTTAACATGATAGATTAGTACAATAGTTTTCTGTGCTTGTGTAATTCATGGACAGCCTGGTGCCCATGTCTGAACTTCATTATTGCAACTTTTACATGTTTCCTGAATTCATGTATGGCATATATTGATGCACATGTATTTGCATTTGCTTATCTTTAGGCAATGAAGGAAGTAATTGCAAGGAATGATACAGAGAAGCAGGACTACACAGAGAAAATAAGTCAGCTAGAAGTGGAGAATGAATGCCTCAAAGGGAGGTCAAAGCCATCTAGTAAGCATAGCACAAGTGAAACCTCCCTGATGGATCAGATTACTTCATTGGAAGAGAACAAAGCATCCTTAAAACGCATCATTGAGTCAAAGAAGGTGATCAGTGACCTTCAAAGGGAAAAGGCAAACCCTGAAGTGATGAAATGCCGTAAAGATGAAATTCATGAGGTACATAGTGACAAGCAATGACACTGTACTTATATGAAGTATTTAAATATTTCTTGTCCACTTTAATATTCAAGGTAAACCCAGAAGCTGCGTATAGACCTGCTGAAGTATCAGGTGGTGATGATTCATCCTCATGCATGAATGGTGTAGCAGAGAAATTGAGAAACTCTGAGGAGAAACTGAAGGCAATGGAAGACTCCTATCAAAGTCTTCTTTCTAGACTTGAAGTAACTGCAGCTGAGGTAATTTAGGTTGTAATGTGCATGATACATGTGCTGGTGGTACATGTAAAATGTGCAGTCATCCTGTTATTGTGTTCATTGCATGTGCAATACGTGATCATGTATATCCTGAACACTTACACATGTGTGCTGTATAGAGGGATGTATTTGCTGATGTCTTCAAAAAGGAAAGAGACAACAGAAGTCAAGCAGCAGGGGAGAGGGATAGCCTGATTAAAGACCTTAGCGCAGCAAGACAGGAAATAGCTGAGGTGAAATCCAAGCTTGCTGCTGCTGAGAAGGAAGTAGCAGACATTAAGCAATGTATGGATGATCTCCTCAGAGAAGGGACAGCAGGCCAGGTGATGGAGGGATACTCACATGTATATTAATTGCTATGCTAATTCCTTCTAGAAAGAGTTTAGAAGCATTTTGAAGCATAATCCATAGTTGTGCAGTGACAGCAGGGATGAGGGGCTGGTCAGTGAAGGGTTAATATTATTATGTTATATGTATAGTAACTATTTAACTGACTTTCATTTCAATTTATATGCATGTACATCTTTATCTACAAAATCAGGTGGCTACAGAGGACTATTACACAGTGCGCTCACTGGAAGGTTTTGATGAAAGAAAGGTTGTAGGTGGTGGATCATATGGAGCTGTTTATGAAATCATGATGAATGGAACACCTTGCATTGCTAAGAAAGTCCATGACATCCTAGTAGGCCAGGGGGGTCAAGATCCAGTTGGAAGAGATGGAGTTAAGGCTATAAGGGAGAAATTTCGATCAGAATGTATACTCCTTAGTAAACTAAAGCATCCAAACATTGTTCAGTTTTTGGCTGTATATGATGATAAAGGTGATGATGTGCTTGTAATGGAATTTATGCCCATGGACCTAGCCAAGTGCTTGGACACTTGTATGAAGCAGAAATACATCATCCCACTTCCAAAAGCTGTCCGTTCTCCAGGATGTGACCAATGGGCTGCTTCACCTTCATTCCTTAGCTCCACCCATCATCCATCGTGACCTTACAGCAGCCAATATTCTCCTTACATGAGAGCTAAGATCGCTGACCTTGGAGTTTCTAAAGTATTTGATCTGCAGATCTCTAAACGACAACATTGGATCAATAAAATGGGAGAGGACCATCTTCTTTATCCTATAGTGGTCCAATGTCTGCAAGACCTTCCAGAAGCCAGACCTACTACCAGGAAACTCTGGAAAGATGTACGATGTATGTCCACTGAACACCCAAAGGGTTGGAGCAATATTTTGGAGGTATTATTAATGCAAATGTATTCTAATTAACAATCACATGTGCATGTAACTGTTTGATAAGTCGATACTAGCTGTAAGCAAATAGTTTTCTGATTCTTTGCAGTGACATACTTTGTCAGTGCTAATATGGCAATTAGTATGACTGATGTATTTTTAACTGTCAATGTTACATTAACATAATTTAATCTTCTTTACCACGTACACTGTGCAGCTTCTTATGAAGGAGGTTGAAAATTCTATTGTAATAGTCAGTGGTGTGCTTGATGTCGAGAAAAAATATTGAGAGCCATCAGGTAATTCCCTCGACCTACAATAAGCATGCTTTTCTGAACCAGTATCGCAAGATGATTTTGCTCTATTCTTTGGCGTATAACTATATATTTCAACAGATGCATGATAATTCTGCTGTACGTGAATGATATAGCAATGTATATAATTGATTCTAATATACAGCTTCCCATTTCTTTCAGCTTGAGCCTCCATGTTGTGCCCAGGGTGAGCTTTGGGATGTTCATTCTACATCATCAGTTGTTGCTCTCAGGTGTAAAATTTATTTATTTTGTAGGTGCAAGTTTGTATGGTTTTAACAGCAATTTTTGCTACTACAAGTGGTATTTGTTTTACCAACATGAAGTTATTTATAAAATTAATTAAAAGGAGAGGGCAAAGTTCCCAAAATTGATGCGGCACCTCTGAATGGCAACAGTAAACATTTGCAGAAGGAATGGGTGGTTTTAACAACGCGGCAACCCATGTCCCTCAAAAAGGACTTGGGGCAAGGGGCCGCACATCATACTGTACTTCTTGAACTTGTTCTGCTGTGCCTGGTGCACATACTTCAGATGATGTGCTGGATAGATTGTAAGTGTCTACACATGTTGTCAAGCCAATAGTCTGCCATTTCATCAAGGTACGATGGTGATACAATCAGGATGCTTACTATCTGCACGATCAAGACTAGTGATTAGTATACCAGATTAAATTAGTTCTAGTGTCAAGCATAGCTGGAAAGATGGTTTTGGATTCTACATATTCAATGTACAAGCCTGGCAGGATGAGAAGGTCACAGTCAATTTTGCTGCTTCATACTCACAAAGGATCTGTATATCTACATTGCAGTGCCCTGACCCCCACATGCATGTAACTAGTGTGTGCATCTTCTAATTCAGTTAGACAAGACTATGTCCTGCTGGCTAAGATCAGAGCAGATGTAAGCTCCAAACATAGTGCATGTCCTCAGTAAGGGGTATAGCTATTACTTCTGTATTGTCAGAACTACAATCCTCGCTCAGTGCCCCTTATTACTAATAGCTTTATGAATACATCATTGACATATAAGACATAGCACTGTTAAAAATAATTGATAATTGGAGGGATCTATGCTTTACTCTGCTTCAATGCCAATATGCAACCCTTACCCCAAAGACCAATAACAGCCACCCCCACCCCTCACACAAACACCGTCTCAATTTTTGTAAAATCATGACGGAGGGGTAAAACTGATGGTCATCTGGTTTGCAGTTTGCTCAATACTGAGTTCTTAAGGTGACAGGGTACCCTCCTGGAATTTGAAAAAAAATCATACTAGCTTGTAGCCTGAGAGCATCTTAGAGGACCGTATCATTTTGAAAGTTATTAGATGAGCAGTAAAAATGGTACGAATATTCTAAGAATAAAACTTTGTTGAAAACTGGAGTGCTTAAAAATCACCAAATTAGGAGGATAAATATGAAACAATATCTTCTTTCGTTTGGTGCATTCGTTTCGAAACGGAGCAGTAGGTTTGTGCCAAAGCTTATACTAACCATCGTTTCAGGGTGAACTAATTAGGCTACTCATGGATTACTCATGCTGGGCATTCCAGAACAGCTACTTTATCGTGAATACACGTTCTTCATTACTTAATTGTCCTTTTGGTGCATCGATAACGTTACTACCCTTTTCCACAAATTTACAGCAATTTTTTACAAAGTTACGCATCCCTGGACGCCATATTTGTACCTTGAAATTGAAATGTTATTAATCGATAGATTTTCGGTTTTCGGCTTTTTAGAAAAAAAGTAACTTATTTTGAAAAGGACAAGATGTTTTCCTACACGTACGCTCTTCTTGGTGCTTAGCTCCTATCGTAATAATATGCTCAACACTTGATCATAAGGTCTGTTGTCCTGAATGTGCAGGAAAAAGAGTTTTTACCGTTCGTATTTCAAGGTGCTCGTAAAACAAGCGGTGCTAGTGTTTCTGCGCGTTATTGAAAGCTATCAAGGTGGCATATCTTAAACAATAAGGTGGATTCTCTCCGATTTATACACGGTACTTGAACAGAACTACCAATTGTTGATGACGTATTTTAATAATTCAGACCCCAAAATACATGGCGGACTCAAACTGCGCATGCGTGCGCGAATTACAAGATGGCGGATGCCAAAGTTTAAGGCATTGCGCTCGGTTAAATACGTTACTTATCCAAATGATATCAAGGTGGCATATCTTAAACAATAAGGTGGATCTTACCAACTTTTTATCCAAAAAAACCACGTTATGGGTGCAACTACCTTAATATTGGGTTATTGCACCATTCACCGTTATTATTTATTAGAGTATAGTCCTATATGTGAACCTGCGGCAGCAGGTTCAATATAGAGGGTTGATGAATGTCATTAATAAAACTTCACTAGCGTCTGGAGGAACAACGGAGAAACGAATCGCTTATCTCTTTTTCGCGATGGAATGAGAGCACAACGATCTACAGTTCTACGTTGGTTTAGTGTCATAAAACGGTGTGGTTATAGAGAAACAAGCAATTTCCTGTTTCTCGTGCCCAGTCCCAAAAGAATTCTTGGTCGTCGTCGTCGTCGTCTTCTAATTCTTCTTAGGAAGGTATAACTCGAGCTACGAACGGTTTTGAAGAACGGCAATAGTACCAATCGCTTCGAAATTTACCGGCACGTTATCCTTACATGTCATATAGACACATATCGTTCTATTTAATAATTTATGTAATAGATATTTATTAATAATTTTAGGCAGTATAAATACCCTAACATGTTCCTATCTCAGTTTAGTTGTTACTTTGGCTAGTGAAGTTGTTTGAATATTCTAAAAATGACTTCGTGTAATCAAAAGAAGAGATCAATGCAACGAGCGGAATGCCTCCAAAAGCAAGACGAGAACAAAGCTAAAGACCGAGCGCTCTACAGGCCAATCCCGAACAAAAGAAGGCCTCTGTTAGCGACAGCTACAAGGCCGATCCCGAAAAGAAGAAGGCCTCTGTTCGCGGCAGCTACAAGGCCGATCCCGAAAAGAAAATCGCCTCTGTACAGATGCGACAACTACAACGCACTAACTAACTCGAGGAGAACCGTGCTGCTAAAAGGCGGCGATATGAAGAGGACCTCGAGGGAAACCGCGCTGCAGAAATACGAGGACAATTCAGCTGCCATTAAAGCATCTAAAAGGAGTCGGTATTGGAATGACCCCGCTGTCCGATTGGCTAAATGTGCTTCCGAGAGGACGCGGTACCGCAGGGGCCACAAAACTACCACCACCACCCAAAGGTATGTTATGGCATGTTGGATTAATTAACATTAAAAAGCTGTGCAGCGGCGGCGGAAGGTATATAAGATTGGGGGGGCTCTAAAAGCGACGATAATAAAATCATTAATACTTTTACACTGATCCAAAATCTGTTACACAGCTAGATCTAAATTATGTGTGCGTGCGTATGCGCAAAGTTACGAAGTAAATGAGCCAAAATAATGCGATCGCTCTTCATTAACAGCTATAAATTCTTTTGCGACGTCTTGTAAATTGATTAGATCTGTTGAATCTTTATGAACATGAAGCAAGAAGCAGTTATTTAATCGTTTTTCTGTCATTGTAGATCTCAGGTACGTAAGTAATCGTCTCAGGGCAGAGAAACTTCGTTCTGATGTGGAGGAGGTTATTGGAATTGTTAAGTATAGTCTTAGGAGTTTATGAACTTCTGAGAGCATTTGCCTATTGGCATGGGCTCGCATTGCTTCACAAATCGTGCGGATACTAGTAACTCTTTTGACTTTCGGTAGTTCAACATTAATCACATCAACCAGGATAGCTAGCTCTCTGTCTAACTTTTCAATACTTCGTCTTTAAACACTGGTGCTGTAAATTGTTCCAGTTCTACTGCATGCCTTTCTCCATTGGCAGACTTTAACAAAAGGGATTCCATAGAAAGCACAGGCTGCATGATTTCCTTCTGCTCAAAACGATCATGAAGTTCTTGAATTAGCAGATCCAAAGCTTCATAATATTGCTTCCAAAATAACTCCCGCGGATGGCGAAATTCGTGCTGCGTGTCTCCGTCGAATCTTTGTGGAGGCCTTCTAAACCTTGGTAAAACAGGTTCTCCTATATTCAGAGCTCGTGCGTCGGTAACAGTGCTTTCAAAGAATTTCTCAAAATACTCATCCTGCCTCTGACGCTGATAAAAGGATTGCGTCACTTTGACTGCCGAAACGGCTTCCTGAACAGAAATGTCTTTAGCCTGCAGCACCTTTGATGTGTTCTCAGCGCATCCAAAAAGGAGGTAACACAACCGAAGACTAAAAAATGTTTCAAACTTTTCTAAGGCAGATAGAACTCCTCCCGCTTTAAGACCATATTCGTCATGAGTATTAAGATTAATATCCTCCATTGTGTCAATTATAACACTATAATGGTTTATCACAGCCTCGATAGCGGCAGTTCTTGCAGTCCATCTCGTCGGACACAGAGGTTTAATTCCAGTAGTAGACGGACCCTCGCTGTCAAAAAGTTTTTCCGAAAAGAGATGTTTACGTTTTGGTGAGTAGTTGATCAGTTTGACAATGTCTCGCACTAAATCTATAGCATCTCTGACAAGTTTTATTTGTCTGCCAGCATCTTGTAAGCATAGGTTTAGCGAATGTGCTAGACAATGTACAGGTAGAGCCTGAGGGGTGTCATCTTTAATCCTAGTAGCAACACCACTTCTTATTCCTTTCATTACTGCAGCACCATCATATGCTTGACCCCGACATAATGATAAAGGTAGAGCACAGCGTAGAAGTAAGTCCTTTATTACTGAATGTATAGTTTCAGCACAAGTGTTCGGAAGATTAGTGAGACCAATAGCATCTTCATTGATAATATAATCGTCATCTACATATCTGATTGAAACATTCAATTGTTCGGTATAATTGACATCAGTTGCTTCGTCTGCTATTATAGCATACCATTGAGGATTTTGTCCCTTGATTTTTGACAGAATTTGGTTTAATACAATTTGTCCCATAATGGTCACTAATTCGTTAATTATGTCATGTGACATATATTTTCCATTTATAATCCAATTTTTAGCGGCATCGTTATTTTTCCAGACTGATAATAATTGATATAAATTTCCCTCTTTCTCAACGTGTCCGCGTAATGCAATTCCTTGTCTGCCAAGGAACTTTATTCCAGCCAGTTGATACAAAGTCCGTTACGTCGACTCTCTTGCTGTTTAGCAGATTCAGAACTGAGCTATTGGACGATTGATGGCCTTCTGCTTGAATCCCACTTTAATTTAGCTTCCATGTGTGATTCAGAGGTGTCATGAGCCCGAAAATTTTCAAGGGCCTTTTTCATGTTGTCGTAGCCTTTCTGAGAAAAAGCGTCGTTGTATTTAGTGGAAAATAAAAGTGTTTTGTGCATGATTATGTGCATAGCGACAATATATGCAGAACACTTTATTTTTAGTTAGACATAGCGTTATCCAAGGGTATTTATTGTACCATGATATCATGAAATTTCTGCCTTTCTTGGTAAGACCTTTCAATACTTCCATCTGTTTAGGCTGATAAACCTCACTTTTATTGCTACAGCACGTACCTCGACAGTCGCAAGCTGTCAAATCATTAGCAGCAAGGACTATTGGTGCAATGTCTTCAGGCTGCAGCTCCTCCGGACAGTTAGAAGTAGGCGGAGGTAATTCCGCTGAACAGTTAGCTGGTAGCAACTCAAAATCAATGCTAAGACTAGGCTGAGGTAAGTTCTCTGCAGAACAGTTAGCTGTTGGCAACGTGGGATCTATCGCACGTTGATGTACGTCAACTGGGCCTGTATCGTCTTTGGTTTGCTCATTACCACCCTCGATGACCTGAATTTTATCCCGCTTCAATGACCAGGCTTCATCCAAATGAACCTGCCTTCGCTTCATTTTGTCAAGCACGTGATAAAACAGCTGCAGGATATAGCAATGAGGCGACGACAGTCGTCTGTACATGTACAAAATATGAATACACTATTTGATACGATAGCCGAGTGCCAGTGCCACATTGTTTGTTAACAATACGTTGTCATAGATTTCATTGACTCCCGTTTACGATGACTCCCGGTCATTCATCCCTAGGGATTAATGACTCCCAGTCATTGAACTCTAGCGATCCATGACTCCCCGAACATTATAACCTAGGTATAAATGATTCCTTTAGGTATAAATGACTCCCCAGCCCCTGGCCGGGGAGTCAATGATACCTAGGTAATTATAACTCCCATAAATAATTAATAGCGTATTCTTTTCAAATAAAGCATGATATAAAACTGGGGGCTTTATGCCAGGCATTTTGAACATGTGCTCATCTCCAATTTACAGAGATGTCCTTTTTGTTTCTGATTTCCATACAACGGTAGTGATACCATCCCTGACACAGAGTGCACTGAACCATCCTTTTGTCATAATGATCAGGCATACGACAGATGCAATAAAGTTCCCTTGTTATCGTCTCTGGTTCGCAACGATGAATACAAACAGTTTTGACTGCTTGTGGTGAATACTGTGGAAAGCGTTCTAATGTGCCAGTATTGAGACATTTGAAGAGGTGTGGTCTCATATCACTTTGGATGAAAGATGCTTTCCTGGGATCATTGCCACTACATAATTCAGTTGCAAATGCAAAGGAAAACACCCCACAGTCTTTACATCCATTCTGTTGCTGAACATCAAGAGTTCGGATGATGAGACAAGATTTCACGACAGGGATTTCATAAATCTGTGCAACTTGAAGAACTAATGTTTCACTCATACAAGATGCCAGGCTGTCCATCAATAAAACCTCTCCACATTTAGCTCCTATGCTTGTAGTGCATACCCAGTGACTAGCTCCTACATGTACATAAAAATTTAGCTGGGGTTATGTAAGGGATAAGTATGGTCAATACATGGCTTACCAGTGTGATGGATTTGCACAACTGGATTTGGGGAGTGTTGAAACTGAAGTACCTTTCCCAAAACAGGGTTCTGGAGTCCATTGATATGTGGAGAGCTTTTCATCAATAGCATTTGTGCTGCATGGATAATTGCATCAGAAAGCTCGTTGCCATTCAACAGATCATGCTCATCAATTTTATAAAGTCTTAAATCCCTGATCCATACTTGACATTCTTTTTTCCCAGGTGTACGAGCATTTTCATCAACCACAATTAACTCACCTTCTGAGAATGTGGAAGAATTAGCTGATTTCAAATGAGATGATGATGAAGTTGCAGATTGACCCTGTTGTGGTGAAGATTTATCTGTAGTATGAAACTCTGTTAGTCGAGATACATTGACTGCATATTTCAGAGATTTTCCTGTCTTTGGATTGTATAAGCGATACACACCCTTTCCAAGATCTGCATGTACTAAGTATGGACCATTCCACCTTGGTTTCAATTTGTCTCCTTTTTTGGTTTCTCTAGCACTGTTTTTGATCAAAACTTGAGTGCCATTACTTAGGATCTGTAAATCAAATATATATATGTCAATATCGTGCAAATGAATAAAGCAGTTACCTTAGAATTAGCATGCTTCTTGTCGTAGTACGCTTTATTTTTAATATTTGACATTGTCTTTGCATTTATCTTCTCTCTCACACATGCCATTGCCTTAGCTTGTGAAATGATATAGTCTGCATCCCAGATATCACTTTCAACTTCCGAATCATTTGCAGCTGTGATATCTGGACATCTTTTTGCATTCATTTCAGCAGGTAACACAGCCTTACTATATAAAAAAGAATAATATTATATTCAACAACAGTATGCAGTATCAAACCATACCGACAGTACATGACTTCATATGGGGTCATCTTTGTAGCCTTTTGTATAGCAGTTCTGTACCCAAAAAGTACACCTGATAAGTGATCATCCCAGTCATTTTGACTTTCATTAACCAATTTGATAAGTGCATTCTGTAAAGTCTGATTAAAGCGCTCAGTTAACCCATTGCTTTGGGGATGATAAGCAGAAGTAATACAATGTTCAGTGCCTGCCAGTCTGAATAGATCTTCCTGAACCTCATTTACAAATTCACGCCCTTGATCTGAAATAAGTACTTCACAGCAACCAAATCTGGATGTAAACATTGAATAGGTGATAGAGTCTATGCTGCTTATTATACAAAGTGACATATAGCTACTTTTTACTAACCTGCAAAATTCTTCATACAAAAAGTTAGCCACCCCAATGGCAGTCTTATTGGGAAGTGGAGCGGTTTCTGGTCATTTGCTGAAATAGTCCAATAGCGTGACAATGTACTTGTTTCCCTTTGCAGTTAATGGTAATGGCCCAATGAGGTCAATTCCAACCTGCAGAATAGATACATGAGTGCATCTTAAGTTATAATGTTTATTCATATCATGCATACCCAACTTACTTTATGCCAGACTTGCGCTCGCAAGGTAACACAGCATTGCTCTTAATAAACTTTGGATTCATCTTCTGGCACTTTTCACAGACATTTACAAATAATTTTATATCTTCATACATGTTGCGCCAATAAAAGCGTGCAGATATTTTTTTCCAATGTTTTATCTCTACCTAGGTGAGAACATGTACAAATATTTAAACAATGCATTCAAGATCTTATTCCTTTATGAATCAAACAAATTAATGTACTTTAATCATAATGAGATCTTATTCTATTAAACAACACAATAATCTTCTATATACATGTACAAGAAAAGAACAGACCACAATCAAGCTAGCTATAATATTTACCTCAGCGCGTACACACGCACACATTACGTACACACACACACATACACACATACACACACACACACACATACACACATACACACACACACACACACACACACACACACACATGCTCACATCAGAGATCACACACCTTTCCATCATTTCATTACCTGCCAAACCCGCATGACAGGACTCGAGAATGCGCATTTTATCTTCACACGTTCTAACACATATTCTCCACAACGAATCCTCTTGTTTGTCACCTGTCTCCACATTTTTTCGATAATACAAACCCCATCTTCTGTCTTGAAGTTATTGCGGCATTTCTTCTCAGATTTGCTTGTCTGCTTTTGTCATTCCAACAGGATACTCTCCGCGCAACAAATATTTCTCTACGATACCTAGCTCTTTGCTAAAATCTTCCATTTTTCTATAGTAGCACATGGGGAGTCAATTGCGTCAGGGGGGAGTCACGTGAGCCTAAGGTATCAATGACCGGGGAGTCATTCATCCCAGGGAGTCACGCACCGCTCCGACACAGGTCGAAGCGGGAAGGTACAAAGTACAGTCATCCGTGAGCTTTGAACAGTCGTATAAATTTAGACTCTACTTTGAATGCAATAATGTGCATCTACACTATTAAGAAAAGCATTTTTCTGTACAATGTTCGTACATTTTGTGCTCAAAAAACTAGTATGATTATAACAGATCCACTTTGAAATGTATCTTGATATATAGAAAAATGTCAGCACATCTCGAAAAACTTCCAGACGCGACCACTCTGAATCAGACTAATAGTAGTATCCCGCAACAATTGCACATGCGAAAAAAAAATGTATGCATCTGAATTAGGTACGTATGTGTACGGAAAGGGTCTGTCTACATGCCTGTACCCTCCAAGTTGCTGCATTTCATTCTGGTTTTGCAATCAGTGGCTCCAAAGCATAGGCGTCGGACCCGGGAGGGGGGGGGGGGGGCGCTCGCCCCCGCCCCCCCCCCCCCCCCCCAAAATTGGCGGAAGTATCTTTCCGCCCCCTCCCCCCCCACTTTTTGCTTTGCCTAACTAATTGATGCATTGTTACTTTTCCCACAGCCCTATGCTGTGGGAAAGGGCCATTATAATGACGTGATGGCGCATCTAGCCACAATGGATTATATTATTTTTTTGGTACATGTATAATCCAATTGCATCCAAAGTTCCGCGGGAGGGTGTGACGTAATAATGAGTTTCATTAATACAGCCCCCCCCCCCCCCCCCCCCCCAGGTTAAGTGCCTACTGCAATGTTGAAACACTGCACTAAAGATAATGAGCCACCAGAAGTCCTTACCTACCCTCAGACATATGATTGCAAGCTAGATATTTTCAGTTTCGGGATAGTTGCCCTCTACATGGGCATCCAGGCTAGGGATGCTGATCGTAATAAACGGCAAGAACAACTTGTGACCTTAAGAACTACACCAGAAGTGGAGTGTCTCTACCAGATAGTGACATGGTGTTGTGACCCAAGCAAAAGACCTTCTTCATGCGACCTAAATAATCACCTTCAAACACTGTGCGCACTTCCATACAAAGATATGGAAGTAAGTAAATGGGATGGGCCGCATTGCAGTCTATTGTAAATATCGGGTTACTCTCTAATGGCATATACTGCACATGCTATATTACTACTTAAAATGGTAGTAACATATTATGGATTGGGCTGTATGATATCAACTTGTGATCACTG
The DNA here is from genome assembly GCA_963681505.1 of Eunapius fragilis. Classification (NCBI taxonomy): domain Eukaryota; kingdom Metazoa; phylum Porifera; class Demospongiae; order Spongillida; family Spongillidae; genus Eunapius; species Eunapius fragilis. The sequence continues at coordinate 636,763 of OY811988.1, read as the reverse complement.
TCTATAGGGGATGCCTTTAATGTCCACAGGGAAAAAACGCGTGGAATCATATTGGAATCACTGTGTGATATTACAGAGAATCACACACAAATCACACGCGTCAGATTTTCTATGTAAGATCACGCAATGATTTTTCAGAAGATTTGAAAATCCTCTGTAAAATCAGAACTTGATTTCACGCTTTGTTTCCCTGTGGTCAATTACGATTCAACCATGTTAATTAAATCAATTTCAATACTTTCGCATACAATATTGTATGTCATCACGGGCCCTTTTATGTGTAGATTTTCAAGATTTCAAATGTTTCGATTTTCTGTAAACTGCAAAGAGCATCTGACAAAAGATTGATCTATGTGTCCAAAATTGATCCATTCATCATAAAGTCATAAGGCCTCTTGATTTTATAATTTGCGATACATTTCAATACAATAATTAATCTTTGCCTGTTCGGATGATTATGATGGAAAATTAAAATGACAAAATTTAAAACAGTTTAAAGAAAGTTATGAAAACGAAAAATACTCAGACCCTGATATCTATGTCTGCACTACATGATTTCTCTTTTTACACATCATTTGAAATTTATTGATGAACATGCGTTTTTCCATTATCAGGCAATTATTGACATAATTGCACGGAATGATGCAGAGAAGCAGGAAAACAAGGTGAAAATAAGTCAACCAGAACAAGCAATCAAAATTAGTTCAAAGAATCTGTAGTGCATATGAAGTCTATATAAGGACCCTTAAGGATCAGATAACTTCATTGGAAGAGAACAAATCTACCTTAGAACGCATCATTGAGTCTAAGAATAAGGTGATCAGTGACCTTCAAAGGGAAAAAGCAAACCCTGAAGTGATGAAATGCCTGAAGTGATGAAATGCCGAATAGAAAAAATTCATGAGGTGCATAGTTACCAGCATAACACTACTTATGAGAAGCAAACAAATATTTATATTTCTTGTCCTATTTAATATTCAAGGTAAACCCTGATGCTGCACGCTGCGTATAGACCTGCTGAAGTATTAGCTGATGATTCATCTTCTTGCATGAATGATGTAGCAGAGAAATTGAGAAAATCTGAGGAGAAACTGAAGGCAATGGAAGAATCCCTTCAAAGTCTTCTTTCTAAACTTGAAGTAACTGCAGCTGAGGTACTGAGGGTTGTAATGTGCATGATATATGTGCTGGTGGTACATGTAAAATGTACAGTCATCCCGTTATTGTGTTCATTGCATGTAAATTTATGTGTACATTGTGAATATTATCATGTGTATTCTGAGCACTTACACATGTGTGTTGTATAGAGGGATACATTTGCTGATGACTTTCAAAAGGAAAGAGAAGACAGATGTCAAGCAGCAGGGGAGAGGGATAGCCAGATTAAAGTACTTAGTCAGTGCAGCAAAACAGGAAATATCTGAGATGAAATCCAAGCTTGTTGTTGCTAATAAGAAAGTGGCTGAATTAAAGCCTGTGACTGGAGACCTCAGAGAGGAGATAGCAGTGAAGGTGGCCCAGGTGAAGCAGTACCAGAAGCAGGTGGAGGCTTACAAACAACAGCTTGAGCAGACCTTCGTTTTTCAGCCCCAGGACAATGCCGGTATATCAATCTACCTTACCGTACTGTTAGTCCACCATACCATCTTACTGTTAGTCCACCATACCACCTTACTGTCAGTCCACCATACCACCTTACTGTCAGTCCACCATACCACCTTACTGTCAGTCCACCATACCACCTTACTGTCAGTCCACCATACCACCTTACTGTTAGTCCACCAGGTACGGTATTTAAAGAAGTAATTTTAATCTTAATAGACTTTAAGCATATGACTGAAGACCTCAGAGAAGGGATACTATTACACAGTGTGCTCACTGGAAGGTTTTGATGAAAGAAAGGTTGTAGGTGGTGGATCATATGGAGCTGTTTATGAAGTCATGATGAATGGAACACCTTGCATTGCTAAGAAAATCCATGACATCCTAGTAGGACAGGGAGGTCAAGATCCAGTTGGAAGTGATGAACTTAAGGCTATAAGAGAGAAATTCCGTGTAGAATGTTCACTCCTTAGTAAACTAAAGCATCTGAACATTGTTCAGTTTTTGGGTGTGTATGATGATAAAGGTGATGATGTGCTTGTAATGGAATTTATGCCCATGGACCTAGGTAGGTGTTTGGACACTTGTACGAAGCAGGAATACATCATTCCAATAAAGCTGTCCATCCTCCAGGATGTGACCAATGGGCTGCTTCACCTTCATTCATTAGCTCCGCCCATCATCCATCGTGACCTTACAGCAGCCAACATTCTCCTCACATCTGACATGAGAGCTAAGATAGCTGACCTTGGAGTGTCTAAAGTATTTGGTTTGAAACAAATGCTGAAAGTTAATCACATGACCAAAGCTCCAGGCACTCCAGCATTCATGCCCCAAGCACTAATTCCAGAGCCCAAGTATGATTTTAAGTTGGACATATTTTCATTTGGAGTGTTGGCTCCCAACCAGGAATTTCCTGACCCCTATGATACACCACTGACAAAAGTTGTTGTTAAACAGAAAAGGTACAGATCTCTAAACGACAGCATTGGATAGATAAAATGGGAGAGGACCATTCTCTTTATCCTATAGTGGTCCAATGTCTGCAAGACCTTCCAGAGGCCAGACCTACTACCAGGAAACTCTGGGAAGATGTACGGTATATATGTCCACTGAACACCCAAAGGGTTGGAGCAATATTTTGGAGGTATAATCTTCGATTAATGCAAATGCATTGTAATTATAACAATTGCATGTGCATGTAAGTTCTAAATGTAAGCTTTGACCTTATATATATGAGTGTGTTGAAACTCTATGCAAACAGTTCATTACGCCTCATATAAATTCGATCGTTGATAGATATTTAGCTATAATTCGATCCACGTTTGTATGATGCATGCGGCATGATGGCTGGGCTGAGGGGTATACCGGGCACGGTCAAGGGCATTGTCTGGGCAGAGAGCAGTCCTGTTATAACGTAGCGGCAGAGATAACATATTATCTCTGGTAGCGGTCAGGAATTCATCACGATGCATATGTAAACAACTTATGACGTCAAAAGAGCAGTATGGAGGAATTTAGGCAGTATAGAGTACAGGTGACAGAATCCACGCGCACAAAGGAAGAGGACGTGCTTCAAGCAGGAGCGTTTGACAAGGAGTATAAAGTTAGCGGGGCTTATTGCGTCGTGAAAAGACCGAACTATGAGAAGCATTCGGTGGGCCGCCATGAGTCGACCGCTCAATTGGCGAGAGCGTGTCGTTTGCATAGCAGCCTGAGGCACCCTAACATCGTGCAGTTCATCGGCGTTGTGTACGGGGAAGACGGCGGAGGCTCCTCCCTCGTTTGGGAGAGGATGAACGCGAGTCTTGCTTCGTCACTGGAAGCGTACCCCAACATCCCCCTCCAGATCAAACTCTCTGTCCTACGAGACGTGTCCGCTGGACTACTGTACCTACACCCCTTCGCCCCGCCCATCATCCATGGCGACCTCATTACCACCAACATCCTCCTCACACCAGACTGGAGGGCAAAGATAGCTGACTTTGGCAACATCGTCGACGGTTCATTCCTTGTTATATCGAGTGATGCTCTTCCATACATGCCACCAGAAGTACTAAACAGCCCACCAACATATGATTACAGATTAGACATTTTCAGTTTCGGTATAGTTGCTCTCTATGTTGGTATCCAGGCTAGGGATGCTGATCGTAATAAACGGCAAGAACAACTTGTGACCTTAAGAGCTACACCAGAAGTGGAGTGTCTCTACCAGATAGTGACATGGTGTTGTGAGCGTGATCCAAACAAAAGACCTTCTTCACGCGACCTAAATAATCATCTTCAAACACTGTGCACTGCCAACCCACTTCCATACAAGGATATGGTACATCTATACAAGGAAGTAAGTAAATGGGAAGGGCCACATTGCAGTCTATTGTAAATATTGGGTTCCTCACTCATGGCATATACTTGATGGGTTGTGTGATAGATTCGTGTTCCGAATTTGGAACATTGTCTTAGAATGCGAAGATTTACAGCAAATTGTGTATTATGGTGTGTTGTGTGTGTCAATTACTGCATTACCCCCCCCCCCCCCCCCTCTCATCCACCCTGGAGTATAAATGGCTCTGTATGCAACGTTTGATTTTGAATCAAATATGCATGCAATTTAAAATTGAAGTTGTAGAAATGATATTTGTTTGTGTGTGTGTCCTAGGATGATGAACAGTGAAATCATTTAACATGCTCTTTAATATAGTTGGTGCAGAATAGTAGAGAAAAAAGCATAGCTGAACGAAAAGTTGCTGACATTCAAAGGGAGTTGGAAAAGAGAAGCATGGAGGTGGAAGTGGACAGACTTAAGAAGGAGATTGATAGGCTAAATGAGAAATGTCAAGTAAGTTTTCTCTTCCTTGTCCATGAAAGGTTAATAGCCAGTCTGTTATTACTACCATTGTGTGCATAGGTGGATAGGTGACTACAGGGAAAAGCATTTAAAATGTTTAACACATTTTCTGCTTTATAATTACTGTAGTGACAAATCAAAGATTTTCAAAAAGGCCATTCAACTGGGGAGGTACCCCCCCCCAAGCCTCTGACTTAATATAACAATCAGCTCCCACCATTGTGGTATGGGTACTGAGACTTTGAGGTGTTTACAACTTGAAAACAGTCCCTATGTAAGGAGTGCTGTACTTACACAAGACAATTGGGGAATAAAGATTAATGAATGCCTAAATATTTTGACTTCCTCCTTAAAGTACCTTGATATTAGCTGATGTTGTATTTTAAACATTAACATCAATGTCAGGCTTTTTATCCTGCACATAGCAACCTGAAAATATCCCTTCAATTGGCACCCAGTTGTTGAGCTGAAATGTACTGGGATGCTTGCCTTGAGTAAATGCATGCGTACTTTCCTGCATGGAGCCACAGATTACTTTGTATGAGCAGTTCGAAACACAAGTTTTGCATTGATCAGTGTTTTCCTATATGGATCTTTGCCATGACAATGACACATAAAATTGCGAGCAAAAGAAAGGCTACCATTGTGTTGAAATGCATGGCTAATAAAAAAGTCTTATGAATTATTTACTCAGTGATAAATAGTCCGAGCTAGGCATGTTCATTTCAGAAATAAAAAAAATAGGCAGGATCCAAATTGTCATGATAATGATTCCAAACAAATTGCTCGTTTCGACATCGCCGTGTTTGGAATACGACTGAGGATGCCTATGTCGGGGTTTTTCAACCATGTGCTCCAAGTTACTGTTACAAAGACCTTGTCACTGTCTTCTGACATCATCAATTAGCTGAAATACAATATTAATGAAAGGATATAATAGAAGTGGAGCATGTCTTTACGCATTAGTGTTCACTAACTCTGGACATGGGCATAGATCTACAGAGGCTACAACATTATATGTGTTCGACAGATATGCTGGCTCTCAAACAAGATGTACCCACTGGTGGATGGGGGGCAGGGGGTGGGGGGGGGGGGGGGGGGGGGGGTTGGTCCGTTGCATGACATACGGGAGTTACAAATTAACCTGCCAAGATCTATGTACACAAATGTTGGGGATGGCAGAGAAAGGTGCTCTTCTAATGCATACGTATTTGTTGTCTCCACAAACTGCAGCGCTATTAATTACATGTATTATGAAACCTGCATATTCATTTTCACGGCTTGGCTTCATTGCCATCTTAATTCAATTTGCCATCCTACGTTCAGCCATTACGTGCACATGTGACTGATGTTGCTCATGTCATTGGCCTGTATGTACAACCTGAGCCTTGCCTGGGCCGATGTTTATATGTATTTTACATTAACCCACCTAAACACTGTAACATGATAGATTGTTTTAGAATGCTATACAATTTTATAGTTTTCAGTGCTTGTGTAATTCATGGGCAGCCTGGTGCCTATGTCTGAACTTCATTATTACAACTTTTACATGTTACCTGAATTCATGTATAGCATATATTGATGCACATTTATTTACATGTGCTTATCTTTAGACAATGAAGGAAGTAATTGCAAGGAATGATGCAGAGAAGCAGGACTACAAAGAGAAAATAGGTCAACTAGAAATGGAGAATGAATGGCTCAAAGGGAGGTCAAACAAATCTAGTAAGCATAGCACATGTGAAGCCTATGTAAGAACCCTTAAGGATCAGATTACTTCATTGGAAGAGAACAAAGCATCCTTAAAACGTATCATTCAGTCTAAGAATAAGGTGATCAGTGACCTTCAAAGGGAAAAGGCAAACCCTGAAGTGATGAAATGCCGTAAAGATGAAATTCATGAGGTACATAATGACAAGCATTACTCTACTTATGTGAAGCAATTAAATATTTATATTTCTTGTCCACTTTAATATTCAAGGTAAACCCTGAAGCTGCAAACAAACCTGCTGAAGTATCTGGAGATGACTCATCGTCTTGCATGAATGGTGCAGCAGAGAAACTGAAGGCAATGGAAGAATCCTTTCAAAGTCTTCTTTCTAGACTTGAAGTAACTGCAGCTGAGGTACTGTAGGTTGTAATGTGCATGATACATGTGCTGTTGATACATGTAGAATGTGCAGTCATCCTGTTATTGTGTTCATTGCATGTGCAATACGTGATCATGTATATTTTGAACACTTACATGTGTGCTGTGTATAGAGGGACATATTTGCTAATGACTTCAAAAAGGAAAGAGATGACAGAAGTCGAGCAGCAGGGGAGAGGGATAGCCTGATTAAAGAACTTAGTGCAGCAAGACAGGAAATAGCTGAGGTGAAATCCAAGCTTGTTGTTGCTGACAAGGAAGTGGCTGACTTAAAGCCTGTGACTGGAGACCTCAGAGAGGAGATAGCAGTGAAGGTGGCCCAGGTGAAGCAGTACCAGAAGCAGGTGGAGGCTTACAAACTACAGCTTGAGCAGGTACAGTATATGCACTACCGTTAAAGAAGTAATTTTAATCTTAACTTTGGCATACAATGTGTGTACCATACCTCTTGTGTTAGGAGGGTTGTACATATAAATGTAGGTGCCCTCCAACCCTTCCCTCCTGATCACAAGGTTAGGGCAGACTATGAGGGACCTAGGTAATAGACATGTATGAAGGGGTGTGGCCTTTCCTTCACATGATTAGCCTTATTAATGGGACCTGATGGCCCACCCATCTCTCACTCCCTATGTTTGTTGTGTAATTTGTATTTCATTTATCAGTATGTGGTAGACAGCATCATCTCAAACAATTGCCATGTCATGTGTGGCATATCTGTCAATTTTAATAGTAGTTACATGTACCAGTGTCAAACTTTTATCCTGCAGACTCTATTTTGAATCGGAACAAATCATTTTGATACATATTTGTATAACATGGTCATTGCTAACGGACTACATACATTAGTTTATTAAAGCAGACAACTCATACACATGCACAGGTACAGCTTGTTGTAATTGTGTGGGGAATATCTCAGCCTGAACATAAAAAGTACTTTGTGTCAGAACTTGAGTGCATCTATAAGGAACTGAACAGTAACTTTTTTTTTACATCAGGACAAAGTTTCTTCAGTTTCAAAACGAAGTAAACATACTATAATATTGTGGTGTGGTTTGTTCTTGCTATTTAGAATCAAAAGTTTAGGTGTTGTCTTTTGTCACTTTGTTGAAGATGTGACTGCATTATTACCTTTTCCTTTAAGCACTCAATCGTCTGTACATAATGTATTTCTTTAGTGCTATTTAAAAAGCTGTTGTTAATATGGCAGCAAAAAGGTACCTAGCGCATATTTTTTCAAGTTATCAAATAGTAAGAGGCACATACGACTTCTTTCTTATGCTCTAGAAATTAGTCTGTTCATCATGGACGTACATGCATGTACAGTGGCCTGAACTGTCAATTATATGTTCATTTTACTTGCTCGCATAAACCTTAATGCTCCTTCATGGAGAATGTTACAATATCTCCCTTTTTGCTGCCCCTATTCCATATGTATTCATTGCTCCCAAATACTTGTAGGAAAACAGGCAAACACAAGAATTCAAGAAGCAGGTAATAGGTTGGTGCATGTGTAAAAAGGCCTATAACTTATGGTTCGCATTCTACAGCTTGATGAGATCAGATTACAGAAGGAAGTGGCTGAGAAACAGGTATGAGGTCACACAATTTGACATGTGCATGTATTTCTATACATGTGGTTGACAAAGAGAACCCAGCAACCGTTCCATTCTCATGCTCTCGTCTCTGAACGAGAGCGAGAGACCCCCACTAGTCCCCGCACAGTCCATGGCTGTGCTCCCGGGTTTTGGGCCATCGTCTTCGACGTAATCGTCGAGCTGAGAGGTGAAGAGCAGAAGGGAGGAAGATATTTCAGAGTTAGGTCGAGTCCTGTATTTGACATCTAGGTTTAAACCATTTATTACAGTTTGTGTGTTTTTTTCGTTATGTTTGAGGTCTGTTATATATGACCATGAGGCAACACGTTTGTAATTTCGGTTTGGTACAAGCATGTAATCCGAGGTTCCATGTATATTTCGGGGACATTTACATATCGTATCCATTTAGTTTGGCAAGCCTTGTTTTCGGCTGTGTGGTTGCTGATTAGGACGCTCGGGTGTTCTGGGATTTTAGGCTGGTACCATCTAATCCTTTTCATCCCTATTACAACGTCAAATTGACGGAAAAGGTGTGACTGCCACGTGGCGTTATCCTTTTTGTGCGGGGACTCGACACTTTGTTTCTGTCTGAAATGGAGGTTTAGAGCATTCTTTTTATGCATTTATATTTATCCTTTTTGTGCGGCGACTCGACACTTTGTTTCTATCTGAAATGGAGGTTTAGAGCATTCTTTTTATGCATGTATATAAATGCATAAAAAGAATGCTCTAAACCTCCATTTCAGACAGAAACAAAGTGTCGAGTCCCCGCACAAAAAGGATAACGCCACGTGGCATTCACACCTTTTCCGTCAATTTGACGTTGTACGTTGTAACAGGGATGAAAAGGATTAGATGGTACCAGCCTAAAATCCCAGAACACCCGAGCGTCCTAATCAGCAACCACACAGCCGAAAACAAGGCTTGCCAAACTAAATGGATACGATATGTAAATGTCCCCGAAATATACATGGAACCTCGGATTACATGCTTGTACCAAACCGAAATTACAAACGTGTTGCCTCATGGTCATATATAACAGACCTCAAACATAACGAAAAAAACACACAAACTGTAATAAATGGTTTAAACCTAGATGTCAAATACAGGACTCGACCTAACTCTGAAATGTCTTCCTCCCTTCTGCTCTTCACCTCTCAGCTCGACGATTACGTCGAAGACGATGGCCCAAAACCCGGGAGCACAGCCATGGACTGTGCGGGGACTAGTGGGGGTCTCTCGCTCTCGTTCAGAGACGAGAGCATGAGAATGGAACGGTTGCTGGGTTCTCTTTGTCAAGAATTCAAGAAGCAGGTAATGGGTTGGTGCATGTGTAAAAAGGCCTATAACTTATGGTTCGCATTCTACAGCTTGATGAGATCAGATTACAGAAGGAAGCGGCTGAGAAACAGGTATGAGGTCACACAATTTGACATGTGCATGTATTTCTATATATGTGCATGTACATGTACATGTGTGAACTGTAGTGGTTTGCAACCACAATAAGTATCGCATAACCATTACAGCTGGCTGATGTTATGACCAAAGTTATGACAACTATTATCAAGGCACCACCTCAGTTTGTGCTTTTTGATGATGTATGTTTGTCATGCTGTAACCAGCAATGCATGGGCAATACTAGTTTACATAGATTTAAGCATTGGAAAATCCTGTTGACCAGTATATGATTTTTAAAAGTCCTCACATTTATACACATGTGTATAGAATACACATTTCCCACCCAGCCCAAAAAGTGCCATGAATATGAAGATCAATATAAATCAGTGGTCCTTAAAAGTATTTTACATGTATTTTCCTGATTGGAAGATTAGGGCGGGCTATGAGATCCTACATGTATGACGGGGTGTGGCCTTTCCTTCACATATTTAGCTGGCTCACCCATCTCTCACTCCCTACGTTTGTTGTGTAATTTTTCCTTTATCAGTATGTGGTAGACAACATCCCTATCCAACCATCTCAAACAATATCCATGTCATGTGTGGCATATCTGGTCAATTTTAATGCAAGTTTCAAACTTTGATCCTCTGCAGACTCTATTTAGAATCGGAGTAATACATATGTGTAAAACATGGTCATCACTACATGTAGAAATTGTGCAGTCACCCTGTTATTGTGTTCATTGCATGTGAATTTACCAGTACAAATGTGAATATTATCATGTGTATGCTGAGCACTACACATGTGTGCTGTATTTCGGGATAAATTTGCTGATGACTTTCAAAAGAAAAGAAAAGACAGAAGTAAAGCAGCAGGGGAGAGGGATAGCCTGATTAAAGACCTTAGCGTAGTGAGACAGGAAATATCTGAGGTGAAATCCAAGCTTGCTGCTGCTGAGAAGGAAGTAGCCAACTTTAAGCATATGACTGAAGACCTCAGCATAGGGTGTGTAACCTTTTTTTAATAAATCAAAATCGATTATTTCGACTATGAAAAACAGTCCAATCGATTTTTCAGGTTTATAGCAACTTGCAAAACGGTTATAAAAAACTATAAATCGATTTTGGTGATTAATGCGCCAATGATTACCTATAGGTTATCCAGCTTTGTCCTTTTTTTTTAATGGCACGATAAATCACAGATTCTCATGTGTAATACAAGTATAGCCAGTTTTATTGTTCATAAGTTACTTATGCCAACTTTAAATCATTAAAACAACAAAGATGGCGGTATCCACAGGGACTAGGAACGATGTGCATGCCAACATTACGCGAAACCCATGATTCAATGGCGGCGGATTGTGACCCGCAAGCATTTTTTTTTTCACCGAAAAACACGTGGTTATATGTTTCCCCGCTACCATAGTATTCAGTACTAAGAGTGGGAGAAGTAAGATTTTAGTTTACTGAGATAAAAATGAAAATGAACAGTTTGTCCATCCCGCGGCTTGCGTACATGTATCATACCTATCTGCCACAATTGGCAGTTATAATCCATTATTCGCCCTCATTATACAATTCAATAAGTACTGAGCAGTGCCAGCTAGACATCTCATGGTGAAACACTGCTCCAGGCTGGACCAGGCATATGACAAAGCCGCCAATCGAGACATGTACGATATTTACAACGTCATGGCTGAACGTCTGGAAACAAGCCAGTGTACCGTGCAAATGAGTACGTAGCGCGTTTGATTAATGCACATGTACAATACGTGCGAACATATCGAGAGTTACGTTAGTAACTCTCATATAGGATTTGACCCCGATTATGAAGTCATTAAAAAAACGCGACCCGCTTCTAACAAGACTCCCGACGAGCGGATGGCTTACCTTGTTATCGTCGTCGTACAAGAAGGCAACAACAAGCAGTTTCGTGTTTGTTTGATGTCACAAAACCGCGTGGTTGTAGAGAACAAAACAATTTTTGAAACTCGTACCCAGTCCCACGTATTTCTCGTTCTTTTTCTTGTTCTTGTTCTTGTTCTTGACCACGCATAACTCGGGATAGGAACACTTTTAAGAAATGAAAATCACACCAATGGCTTCAGAATTCACTGGCATTTTCGCTTCTGTGGTTAAAACGTCTCGAGGCTACATGACATTTATCGGTGGTTGTTTTAGCAAATCACGTATAGCTTACTGCACTGACACGACTCGGATAGGTCCTACGTCGCTCTTTATACGAAGTACTAGCAGTATACATCAAATGTGTACGGTCTGGGCACTACACGTAGTGGTAATTAACTTTGGCGGTTATGTTATAACGTGCACGTGCGTACTATAATCATTCTTGTTATTCGATCGTTGTAGGTTTGACGCTCTTTGTAACTTAGTGAAGTTTTTCTTTCTCAAAATGCCTTCATGCACGTCAGGATAAGAAGAAAGCCAAACGACGAGCATAGTACCTCAAAACTAGAGACGACGTATTAGATTCAGCCCGAGCGGAACTACAAAGCAGAGCCTGAAAAGAAGCGGGCCTCTCAAACGTGAAAACTATCGAGCAGAGCCTGAAAAGAAATGGATCTCTCGACGCGCAAGTTATCGAGATGCGATTAGTAGAGGGGGGGGGGGGGGGGTGCTTCTGGCCCGATACAAAATGCGTTTGTGGGTTCGATCGCGCTGGGGCGACAATTAATAACTTCTCTTCTATTTCGGCCGCCCCTTAAAAGCCCCCTCAGATTCTGAAAAGGAACGGACCTCTCGACGTGCAAGGTATCGAGCAGATCCTGAAAAAAGACAGCGATATTGCCATAGTCCTGAACGTGCATCTCGCTCGGCGAAAAGAGTTAAGGTCACTCAATGGTATGTCGTACCTTTACAACCTCCCTCTCATATCAAGATGGATTACTTAACATGCTATACGGCTCATAATCGGGTATGAATAAAAATCAATGAAACAAGTACATAAAAACATTCTCTATGAGAAAGTTGGTGGCATATAGGATTTGAAGGCAATGGTGGTGTAAAAAGGAAGGAAACAAGGGTCTAGTAATAAGGAAAAATGGAATAGTCCTATATTTAGCACATTTCTATAATGTAGGATATAGTATGTTGTTCGTGTGCTAAATATAGGACTATTCCATTTTTCCTTATTACTAGACCCTTGTTTCCTTCCTTTTTACACCACCATTGCCTTCAAATCCTATATGCCACCAACTTTCTCATAGAGAATGTTTTTATTTACTTGTATAATAGCCGTGCCCAGGGCCCCCACCGCGTATATTGAAGGAGGGCACTGATACCTTCAGCCGGGTCCCCAGACGTGCGACTATACATCACTTTTTTAACCCGTTAGTATGCCTTTGTGCAGGCGGGAAAAGCGGAAGGGCATATTAAAAGGGGTAATCGATTTGCTACCGATTTTTGCATATGAATATCGACTAATCTTGAGTCTCGACTATGAAAAACAGAATCTGTTATTTCGACTAAAGGAAATTCTGCAATCGGTAGCTAAATGCATAGTCGACCGAATAGGTAATCGCAAATAACGGATTAACCTACAAAACCTGAAAATCGGTTACACACCCTACCTCAGTAAAAGGATAGCAGGCCAGGTGATGGATATTAATTGCTATGCTAATCCTTCTAAAAAAGCTTCAAAAAAATTTAGAAGCATTTGAAGCATAATCCATAGTTCTACAGTGACAGGATAGGGTGTGTAACCTTTTTTTATAAATCAAAATCGATTATTTCGACTATGAAAAAAAGTGCAATCGATTTTTCAGGTTAATAGCAACTTGCAAATCGGTTATTAGAAACATTAAACCGATTTTGGCGATTAATGCACTATTAATTTGTTAATGATTATCTAGGTTTTTCCAGGTTTGTCCTTTTTAAATAATGGCACGATAAATCACAAGTCTAATACATGTATAGTCAGTTTTATCAGTTGCTTACGCCAACTTTAAATCATTAAGACAACAAAGATAGTGCCCACAGCGAACTGGGAACGATGTGCATGCCAATGTTACGCCAAACCCATGATTCAATGGCCAAGCATTTTTTTTTCACCGAAAAACACGTGGCTATTTGTTCGCCCGCACTCAGTACTAAGTATGGGACAAGTAAGGTTTTAGTTTAATGAGATAAAAACGAAAATGAATAGTTTGTCCGCCCCACAGCCAAAATGCCTTAAACATGTACATGTATCTGTAGTACTTATGTATTGATTGATATATCGTGTGTATGATGTAATCGGTGGGCACGTGAGCGAAATAGGTTTTTGTGATTAACGCTATTACATTGGTAGCAGAGAATGGCGTCTTCGACTCACACAAGTCTACCGAAGCCATTCGCATCGGGAAATGTACAAGAATGGCTTACGCGTTTCGACATTTGTAGCGATGCGAACGGCTGGGATGAGAAGGTGAGGGCTGTGAAGTTGCCGACTCTTTTAGAAGGAGAAGCTCTCGCCACGTGGCTCGACCTTAGCGGTGACGAAAGAAAGGACTACGGAACTGTTAAGGAAAAGCTCACTGCCGCGATGGTATCAACTACCTTCACAACGCTAGAGCAGTTCCACCAAAGAAGGCTGGCTCCCGGTGAAGCATTATCTCTTTTCGTTCACAAACTAAAACTACTGTTGGATCAGGCAATGCCCAACCTCGAAGCTCGTGCTCGTGAGCAACTATTGTTGCACCAATTCCTAGCTGGCTTGCCTAGTGCAGTTAGCAGACAACTTCGCGCTACGGGAGATGCTAAAGAATTGGCGTCCACGCTTGAACGTGCTAAATTGTTGATGTCTTTAGAAGTGGAACAACCAGTCGCGAGTGTGTCACAGTCTCAACGTGATCGTGTGGTAACGGAACTTCAAGGCCAAGTACTTGCCCTTACAGAGCAGGTAGCAGCACTGAAACATCTGGGAAGCAGGCGCAGTGATGAGCACACAAGGTCGGTCCAGTGTTTCAAATGTGGGAAGTTTGGGCACATTCAGCGTTTCTGTAGAAGCAGATTTAATCAGGGAAAACTCCAACGGGATGATTGCAGGGGGCAACAGTCATCCCAACAAACAACAGTAAGCCCACTGGATTGTGTTGTCGTAGCATCAATTAGGAGTGAAGGGTCGATAATGGAAGGTAAAATAGCTGGGGTATCTACTGAAATAATGCTGGACTCTGGTTCATCGGTCTCACTTTTACGTCAAGAACTAGTTTCCCGTCTTAAAGGAATTACCAGACAACAGCCACCACAGAAGCTAAAGTTAGTGACAGCCAGTGGAGAGGCACTACCAATCGTGGACTATGTAGAAGCCACCGTGGTCCTTGGAAACGCAGAGATGAAGCACCATTTTGTTGTGGTCAAAGACCTTATCACTCCTGTCATCGTAGGAGTCGATTTTCTACAGGATAAAGGTCTTATTTTAGATTTCACAACTACTCCAGTCACTGTTACTCCAGCCGGAAAGAAAAGGAGTAATGAGAACCGCAAGCAAAAGAGTTGCTACATCCCACTAGAGTTGGCACCCATCTGGAAAGCTGATAAGCAAAGAAGAATAAAATTCTGTGCTGCACTATCGGTGGTAGATGACAATAAGGAAGACATTGAGGGGTGTGCCATTCCCATATTTGATGATCAGGCAAATTTTGAATTTCCAGAATTCATTAAACCTTGCTTCAACTCTACAGTACATGAGTTCAAGGATCTATTCATCAAGACACCAGGTACAACTAATATCACATGCCACAAAATCACCACGAATGGACCACCAGTTCGAGTTCCGCCTCGGAGAATACCAGCGCACTACAGAACAGAAGTTGAGAGCCAGATCCAGCACATGCTCCAGAAAGGAATAATTGAAGAGAGTGGTAGTTCGTGGATGGCATCAGCTGTCTATGCAAGGAAGAAATCAGGGGAATTACGTATCTGCGTGGATTATCGGGAACTGAATAAACGAACTCACAAAGATGCTTACCCATTGCCGCTTGTGGATGAAGTCCAGGATCGTCTTTCAGGTTCAGTAATTTTTAGCAAGTTGGACCTGCAAAGTGGCTACTGGCAAGTTCCAGTACATGATGCTGATCAGGAGAAAACTGCTTTCTGCCCAGGTCCAGGGATGGGTTTGTTTCAGTTTACCAGGATGCCCTTTGGTCTAAGTGGAGCCCCAAGTTCATTTCAACGTCTAATGAATATCATCATGCGAGGTCTGCCGTTTGTCTCAACTTATATCGATGACGTTTTAATCCACTCGGACAGTGAGGAGGTGCATAAAGGTCACTTGCAGGAGGCTTTTAGAAGATTAAGAAAAGCTGGATTAACACTGCGGGGGTGTAAAATGTCAAATTGGGGTGTCACAAGTATCATACCTAGGGCATGTATTTTCAGGAAAAGGTATGTCTCCTGATGACAGCAAAATTCGGGCAGTAACAGAGTGGCCTAAACCAGTAGATGCAGGAGATGTACGACAGTTTCTGGGGCTTGCTTCTTATTACCGTCGATACATAAAGGGTTTTGCTGATCTTGCTGCCCCACTCCATCAGTTAACACACAACGATGCTGAGTTTAAGTGGACAGATCATTGCAACAAGGCATTTGAGTCACTAAAATGCCGGTTAACTGAAGCTCCTGTTCTGGCTTTTCCTCGGTTTGATAGACAAGCAGGTACAATGATTTTGCAGACTGATGCAAGCGGTGTGGGACTAGGCGCAGTATTAGAGCAAGAAGGGCATGTAATTGGCTATGCTAGTCGCACGCTGTCAAGATCAGAGTCCAATTACAGTGTTATACAGAGAGAGTGTCTGGCCATAGTGTGGGGGATGAAGCAGTTCCGTCATTACCTTTTAGGGCGACCATTCCAGTTAATGACTGACCATGCACCACTACAATGGCTGGCCCAACAGAAATCAGAAGGTCTTCTTTGTCGATGGTCTCTTGCTATTCAGGAATATGACTTCTCCATTGTGTACCGTAAAGGATTGTCAAATGGTAACGCTGATGCTTTGTCACGAAGGAAGGATACTGCAACTCTCACTGTTCACTCAGCTCTCACCACTCTTCATTTAGGTATGGCGATTGAGGATGTCAGACAGGCACAGAAGAAGGATGCAATAATACAGAAGTTGAAAAATGCACTAGAAATGTCACAACGCCCACAGGCAAAACAGGAATGGAGACAGCAACCGTTAAAAAGGTATCTACAACTTTGGTCACAGTTGGTCATTCATGAGAATGTGTTGTGTAGGAAGTACAGGCCAGGTCCTACCTGTGAACCTATCATGGTACCAGTGCTGCCTACGGCTATGCATGACCAGGTATTGAAAGACTGTCATGATGCATCATCGGCAGGTCACATGGGAGCACAAAAGACACTCGAACGAGTACGCCAAGAAGCATACTGGATAAATATGGCTCGTGACGTAGAAAAGCATTGCAGGGAATGTGAAGTGTGTCAAAAGTCTAAGCTCACGAAACCAACTCGGGCACCACTTGTGAATGTTCCGATAGGTAGACCATGGCAGATGGTTGCCATTGACATTCTACAAGTACCCCTGTCTAACAGAAACAACCGCTACCTGCTTGTAGTGCAAGATTATTTCACAAAGTGGCCGGAGGCGATCCCCATACCTGACCAGACAGCTGAAAGGATTTCGAAGGAAATGGTTAAGCTGTTTTGCACTTATGGAATCCCAGACATTGTTCATTCTGACCAGGGGCAGAATTTTGAGAGCACCATTTTTCGTCAAACCCTAGAAGCATTTGGCATTAAAAAGAGTCACACATCTGCCTACCACCCGGAGGGGGATGGAATGGTCGAACGGCTGAATAGATCATTGCTGCAGTTACTCAGGACCTATGCACAAAGGCAGGATGATTGGGAGAATAACTTACCCTTGGTGCTATATGCTTATCGATCAGCTACGCACAGTTCGACTGGGACATCACCCTTTGTCCTAATGTATGGTCGGCAGCCAAAATCTAGCACATTTTCTTCATTCACTGGTTATGACGCACTGCAGTATCAAGGAACTCTTCGAGCAAAACTAGCTGAACTCCAGGATCTTGTAGAGGCACATATTGTGGAGACTGCACAATGCCAAAAAGGAAATTATGACCAGAATTCAGCAGAACGAAGTTTTAAAGTTGGAGATTTAGTGTGGCTGTCCATTCCAACAGCAGGAAAGCTAGACCCACGATGGGAAGGAAAGTGGAAAGTGAAAAGTAAGAAGTCGCCAGTTACTATGGAGATCACAGATGGTAAAAGGACTAAAGTCGTACATGTAAATCGTCTACAACCTCGTATCCAACCATCAGGGAAAGAAGATGTGCAAAGTGGTGCACAGCATATGCAGCCACGTCACCCTATGGACTGGAAAGCTCCACTTGTTGAGCACTTTGTTGTTGAGAGTCCACTTCCAGTAGCAAATCCACAGGCACCGGCACCACCCATGCAACCAGGGCCTCCACCACCTCCTCTACAAGTGCCACCACTGCCTCCACAAGAGCAACCAGGCACAATTGAACTGGCCACTAGAAGGTATCCAGAGAGAAACAGACGTCAACCTGATAGGTTGCATTAGTCAAAGCTCGAGACGAGCTTTAGAACAGAGAGGGACGAATGTAGTACTTATGTATTGATTGATATATCGTGTGTATGATGTAATCGGTGGGCACGTGAGCGAAATAGGTTTTTGTGATTAACGCTATTACATATCATTCCCATCCGCCACAATTGGCAGTTATAAGCCAAAAATATAAGAACTGAGCAGTGCCAGCTAGACACCTCATGGTGGAACACCACTTCACGCATATGACAAAGCCGCCAATCGAGACATGTACGATATTCAGAACGTCATGGTCGAACGTCTGGAAAAGAAACAGTGTACCGAAGTATTTGGACACCTGTCACCTGTGCAAAAGAGTACATAGCGCGTTTGATAAATCCACATGTACAATACTGCAGAGAAAGTGCGAATGTATTTAAATTGTCGTGCCCACTGCGCGTATATTGAGGGAGCGCACTGATGGTTACCTTCAGCCGGGTCCCCAGACGTGCGACTAAGTGTTGATTACATCACAATGATTCTTTTTTAATTAACTCGTTAGTATGCCGTTGCACAGGCGGGAAAAGCGAAGGGCATATCAAAAGGGGTAATCGATTTGCTACCGATTTCTGCATATGAAGGAAACGAATATCGACTAATCGCGACTAAGAGACAGAATCGGTTATTTCGACTAAAGGAAATTCTGAAATCGGTAACCTGCTATTCTACTAAGCGCATAGTTGACCGAATAGGTAATCGCGAATAACCGATTAACCTACAAAACCTGAAAATCGGTTACACACCCTGGACAGCAGGTGTTAGGGATGTTGGGCTGGTCAGTGAGGGGTTAATATTACGTTATATATCTTCATTTCATTTTATATGCATGCACGTCTTTATCCACAAAATCAGGTGGCTACAGGAGACTATTACACAGTGCGTTCACTGGAAGGTTTTGATGAAAGAAAGGTTGTAGGTGGTGGATCATATGGAGCTGTTTATGAAGTCATGATGAATGGAACACCTTGCATTGCTAAGAAAGTCCATGACATCCTAGTAGGCCAGGGAGGTAATGTTCCAGTTGGAAGAGATGGAGTTAAGGCTATAAGGGAGAAATTTCGATCAGAATGTATACTCCTTAGTAAACTGAAGCATCCAAACATTGTTCAGTTTTTGGGGGTATATGATGATAAAGGTGATGATGTGCTTGTAATGGAATACATGCCCATGGACCTAGCCAAGTGCTTGGACACATGTATGAAGCAGAAATACAATATCCCACTTCCAATAAAGCTGTCCATCCTCCAGGATGTGACCAATGGGCTGCTTCACCTTCATTCCTTAGCTCCACCCATCATCCATCGTGACCTTACAGCAGCCAACATTCTCCTCACATCTGACATGAGAGCTAAGATAGCTGACCTTGGAGTTTCTAAAGTATTTGATTTGAAACAAGTGCTGAAAGTTAAGCAAATGACCAAAGCTCCAGGCACTCCAGCATACATGCCCCCAGAGGCACTAATCCCAGAGCCAAAGTATGATGTTCAGTTGGACATCTTTTCATTTGGAGTGTTGGCTCTATATATAGCCAACCAGGATTTTCCTGACCCCTACGAAGTACCACTGACCACAGGTGTTGTTAGGCAGAAAAGAATACAGATCTCTAAACGACAGCATTGGATAGATAAAATGGGAGAGGACCATCCTCTTTATCCTATTGTCGTCCAATGTCTACAAGACCTTCCAGAGGCCAGACCTACTACCAGGAAACTCTGGGAAGATGTAAGGTGTATGTCCACTGAACACCCAAAGGGTTGGAGCAATATTTTGGAGGTATAATCTTCGATTAATGCAAATGCATTATAGCTATAATGATTGCATGTGCATGTAAGTCGTATACTGATTCTTTGCAGTGGCATATGTCAGTGCTAAATATGGCAAGTAATGTGACTGATGTGTTTTTAACTGTCAATGTTACATTAACAATGTAACAATGTAATCTTTACCACGTACATTGTGCAGCTTCTTATGAAGGAGGTTGAAAATTCTATTGTGATAGTCAGTGGTGTGCTTGATGTCAAGAAAAAAAATTGAAAGCCATAAGGTAATCCCTCCTACAATAAGTGTGCTTTATTTAGAACCAGTAACACAAGATGATTTTGCTCTATACTTTGCCGTACAATTTCATATTTCAACAGATGATTATTCTGCTGTAAATGGATGATATAGCAATGTATATAATTGATTCTAACATACAGCTTCCCATTTCTTTCAGCTTGAGCCCTCCATGTCGTGCCCAAGGGTGAACTTTGGGATTTTCATTCTACATCATCAGTTGTTGCTCTCTGGTGTAAAATTTATTGTTTTGTAGGTCGCATGTTTGTATGGTTTTAACAGCAATTTTTGCTACTAGTGGTATTTGTAATTTTACCAACATGAGGTTGTTTATAAAATTAATTAAAAGGAGAGGGGTTGTAGGCAAAGTTCCCGAAATTGATGTAGCATTCCACCTCTGAATGGCATCAGTAAACAATTGCAGAATGAATGGGCTGTGCCTGGTGCACATACTTCAGATGATGTGCTGGATAGATTGTATCTACTATACTGTAATATCTGTAATTCGATCCGTGTTTGTATGATGCACGCAGCATGATGGTTGGGCCGAGGGGTATACCGGTACGGTCAAGGGCACTGTCTGGGCAGAGAACATTTCCCCCCCCCCCCTCCCCCCCTAACGTAGCGGCAGAGGTTGGCGGATCCAGGGCGTCTGGCCTGGACCCCCCCCCCTCTAACCTGAATATGAATATAATTAGCGTATGACGTGTCTTACGTGGTATATACATTTCTACGGAGTACACTTCGTGAAGTTGCTAAATAGCTTATTCTTATTGCTTATTCATTGGTTAGTACTATATTTTAGTTCTGTAAATTGCGAGATACGTAGTAGGCTGTTATTTATACGTATTCCAAAATGCTAACCCACGATCGTAATATAGAGCGATTCTTTCCGCAGTTATTTTGATTCGTGCTCTATTATTAGTACCCATTAAGGTTGAATGCACCTTGCTGCAAGACCATTACAAATTTAAATTTTAATTTTTAAAATTTAACATAGCAAAGAAACTAAGCCGGCGCATGTAACGTACAATGCAAATCAGTTTCTGCGACGAAGCACACTAGCCATTTAAATCCGCAAAACCACAATAGCCTGCAGCTGGAAACCAGAACGTAACGGAGTGACACGCATTCATTGGCTATGATTTCCTTCGTTTCTACTCTCCCTACATGTACAATCTGTGGAAAAACTAGGAATGTACAAAAAAAATTTCGCGCGCAAACGTTCTGCTGAATTATACCATAGATTGAATACCTTACGGTACAGGATCGGAAACGCAATACAATGCATTGGTAATATCAATGTTTCGCGGTAGTATGACGTCATTACTCGTGCGTGTAGCGAAACATGAATTCACGTAAGACCACTAACCAACTAGAGTTGTATTATACATGCGCTTCGTATTTCTAAGGTTCTGCTGAGTATTTTAAGGTTGCTGTTGAGGCAGTACAGACAGACACAGCTTTCAAGGTTGAGTCAAAGTACACGTGTGCAGCAATTAGGACATCACTAGCATTAAGAGATTGGTGGAAGGAGTCAATGTCCAATGAAGAACAACTAACCTGGTTTGCCCATGTACTTGTTGTGAGGCTGCAAGCATGCTTTGCCTGCAAACACACCAGTATTGTGTTGAGGAAAGAGCGCTTCTGGAGTTCGTACCAACGCCTCAGAACATCAGATACATTTGTTCAAA
This sequence comes from Eunapius fragilis, assembly GCA_963681505.1. Classification (NCBI taxonomy): domain Eukaryota; kingdom Metazoa; phylum Porifera; class Demospongiae; order Spongillida; family Spongillidae; genus Eunapius; species Eunapius fragilis. The sequence goes on along the minus strand of OY811988.1, from coordinate 614,826 downwards.
GTTGGAAGGACTTCATTCAGAAAACAGTTCATTTGAAGGCATTCCCAGCATTTTACCAGTTTGTGACCCAACACATTTTTGACATCTTGATCAAACTTGAGTTTCCTGTCAACAGTGCTGTTAGTGTCTCTGATTCTGAATGTGTGCGTCCATTAACTCATCAAGAAAGATGTGCCTTGTGGTACGTAGCTGGCTACATAATCCGTACAGTGTATGAAAAAATAGAATCGGGATCACACCCAAAAAAGAAGGAAATGATGTGTTTCGTGATGGAGTTTGCTGGTGATGGAATCAGCTCTTGTGAAAGTGAAGAATGGGTAGACTTGGTAAATCGAGGGGGTTTGTGGACAGTAAATAATCAGGCGTATGACATATTCCTGATTATGGAAGATCTCATACGAAGACATTTTACCCTTGCTTCCAACAGAATAGAAGGTGCTGCAACATGCGTAGAGGCTATAGTTGGCAACAATGACTTACTCTTTCAGTGGTGCATCATTGCTGCACAGGTTGAAGAGGACGTGTCAAAATTGGTGCTGCAGCGAATTGTGAGCCTATACGTCACTGTTAGAGGTTTTGGATTTGCAAGCTCTTGCATGGAACTTTATAAACAGGCGCAACATAAAACTATGTCAAAGACTAGGGCATTGCGAAGTGAACTTTGTCCTAAGCAGTAATTGAAATAGACAATGTTTTAAAATTACAATGCATCTGTATAACATTTATGTTCCATAAAATTACATACTATGTCTGGGCCGCTTTGGAAGGGGACCAGAGTCTAGAATATCAGCATCAATGGTAGCACCACCCCGGCAATTTCCACGTATGGTTCCACATGTATTCGATATAATTCTTAATGCTTGTGTGTTTCGAACAAACTCAGAGGATGATGGGTTCCCATTGGCCCTGCCTCGTTGGCGCTGTCGTCCAAAGAAATTTTCCAATGGGTCCTGGCAAATCCTATTGCTCAGAAACACTCCAACACCTGGGATTGTGAACAGGTACTGCACCAGTTCTACAAATGCCATCACTGAAGAAAAAGCAACTTCAGTTTAACTTCAATTACAAGCATACATTTTCTTTTGTCATTTACCAGTTAGCTTCAGACCCTCTCTTGTTTGTTTACTAAGCATCATCATGTTCTTTTGCGAGGGACTGAATCCTTCTCTTCTATCCACACTTTCCTCCCACTCATCCAGATATGGCAGAAATACATCTGTTAGCCACTGTAATTTATTAACACAAAGTGTATAATGTATTTTATTGCTGTCAAATCTGAGTGTACCTTTAGCTTCCAGTCATTCCCTGATCTGTATGGAGATCTAAAAGGATTTCTGGATAGCTTGCCTGCAGACAGACTTGAACTGTTCAGGCAGTCAAAAAATTTGTCAAACATTTCTGCAAAATATGCCATTTGTGTTGCTTTGGCTCCTACAAACAGTGTTAGGCCTTTCGCTACAGAACTGCTGAGAACCTGGATGTAACAAGGTATAGATACATTGATGATTGGAACATGTACGTTGTAACGGGAACACCAATCATCCTTACTTGAGCTGCAAGGTCAACACGCATTTTAGAATAACTTGTAAGATGTACATGTTCATACTTGAGCTTCGGTATGAGTGCTAAGCCAGTGTCATCAGCCTGTGCCCTGTTCTTTGTATAGAGTTCCGTTAGATGATCCCATGATATATCCATTCCATTGCACTAAACATGGGCAATACATTTCATTTTTACAATGCACATAATACATGTATTACATACCCATAATTTTCGTTTCTTGTTTGCCCAGCAGTTTCTAACAGTTTTCACCAAGTGAGGTGGATCGGACAGGAAAAAAATGTAACGTTTATCCCCATCATGGGCATAGGGATTAATAACTTTGTATACTGCTGTGCTAGAACATGTATCATGTAGTCTGAAAAACTTCCTGTTGGCAGACAGACCATCACAACATAGAGCAAGGACTAAGAACCCCAGGTTTTCCAACCGTGACACAGCATTCCACAAAATAGGAAAGAGTTGGTCTCCTATTACATTGTGGATAATATCAAAACAGGTCACCGACACAGAAATGTAAACTTGCCTGACAATTCAGTACATGGGAATTGAGCATAGGGGAACTGGAGGTGTGTAAACAGTCCTCTGACCATCAATACTAGCATTGATGAGGCGAGAGGGTTCCGGATGCCATCGTCGCTTGTTAACTGCTTCTCATATTCAGCCAGGTGCTGGTTGATGTCGCCAATGTTAACAAACCCAGTCAGTGCACCTATTGAACAATCAGTATGCTTGCTTAAAAAGCATGGACACATTCAGCTGAGCCTACCTGTGTGCTTGTCATATGTAAGGTCCTGCCGGATGTGCATCTCATCACAAATGAGAATGACACATTTGTCTCGTTCCACACAAGATGCTACTTTTGCATCAATTCCAAGTTGCTTGTCCACTTCGTCAGAAAATCCTACCGTAGCTTTGATGTGGTAAGTGTAGTCTTGAAGTGTTCTTTGCGACGGAAGGCTTATGGTTCCTGTTTCTCGCAACATCTCATAAGCTGAACTGGAAAGATGGCGCAAATAGAGACACCACCGCACCATAACAGGGTCCCATTGCATCTGTTTGGAATCCTTGACTGAAGCTGCTTGCATTTGAGCTTCCCAAAATACACGCCCAAAGGTCCCAGGTGGATGAGTTGTGCAAATTACCTCAGCATTATCTTTCATGATTTGTACAAGGTCATCATGTAAACTGCTTGACACCATGAGCCCACTTTCATCGATCGCTGCTTCAAGTTTCTTCTTAAGATTGGTGACTTGACGCTGACAAGCTATTCGTAGTGCATGTTCTTGGTGATAACGAGTGCACTTCAAAGGAGAACTTAAGCGTGAGAAGGCTGCATGACTACTGGGATCAGTGCAGCTGGTATCAGATGCATGCTACTCATGGCGGCTAACTAAGGTTCTTAGATTGCATCTGTATGCCTTACACCTGCTACAGCAGTGATGACCATCCTCCCCTGGTGTTATTAGAATCTCACACTCAGCATGGCGAATCGTAGAGTGTAAGGAGTCCAAGTAAGCCACACACTCATTACCTGTCGGTTTTCATAATAGAACAGTGGGATCATTGCACCATATTTTTTTCCACTGGAGTACTTACCTGAGGCATTCATTATCTTTCCATTCTTTGTTGAAATATAGACAATGAACTTCTCATCACTATTTCCACAACACAGATGACAAGAATGCACAAAGTTCAGAAGTGTCTTGACATCCTCAATAGATGTACAACACTGAGGAGCCTGGCTCAAAGTAGGCACAGATGAGTTCAGTTGCTTGCCATCAACCTATAACAAATTGTAGACATTTGTATGCAACATGAAATCTTATACTGCTGGACTCGTACCTGCACATGCCATTCCATGTTTTCACTGAAGACCACACATCGAGACAACCTCAAAATACCATCAGGATCTTTGTCCACCTTGCCAAAAGCACCATCACCAACTCTGAACCACCCTATTGAAAATATAACTTATTGTACTCACTACACCTAGCATATAGTTCATTACCTGGAGGAAGCAGTGTCTGCACAACAGTTACTTCACTCAGTTGCTGCTGCAGATGGGCCCTCCTGGTATTCTTCCAAATATCAATCCCAATGGAGACAGTAAATCCACTGCATTGGCGCCTTTTGTGCTCGAGCTTGCGTTTCCTTGACAATCGTCCTCGTCGAAACATGTCCTAATTTAATCATCACATATACAGGGCTGTAAGTACGCTTCTATGAGTACAGAAAGCTTCAAACCCCCCCTACGCCACCTATTGGCCATTGTTCTTCTCGTAAAACTAACTTTGAAGCCACGTCCATCCACCATGGTGATACAACAATTTGACTGGCGCGGAAGGTATTTTCGTCATTTTTTTGTGTTTGAAGCTATATATATATCTTTAAAGCGATAGGACTTGTTCTCTTCAAACTAGCACTACGCCACGCTTCACTCATTGGGCGTTCTCATAAGGCATGCTTCGTCGCTTGAACACCCTGCCTGTTGCCACGGCAATTCGCCCCAAAATCTCACTTCGCTTTGGCAACGCTTGATCGACTAGTTTTGTGATCACACGCATTCTAAACCTTTAGATATATTTTTTATGAACTAACCAAAAGAGTTAGAAACCATCTCAAGACTTTAGGGAATCGTGATCTGCCTATTTTACCTTCTGATGTCTTCGTCTTGCCCGATTCAACAGTTTCACACCAAGAAAGCCCGCGCGAACTTAATTAGATTCATGCGAAACGATGATAGAACACGCGACTCTATGGCGTTAGATATTGCGTTTCCGATCCCGTATTCAATCTATGATTATACTGTTCACTGCTTGAAGTAAGTCATCTGCCGGAGTGTGCATGATGGTAATTTTTAAGTGGCTCAAATAGCAAAGGAAAGCGCATGCATGTAACAACACAGCCATTTAAATCCATAAGACTACAATAGCCATTTAAATCCATAAGACTATACAATAGCCTGCCGGGAAACCCGGCAGAATGTAACGGAGTGTCACCCATTTATTGGTGATGATTGCCTTAGTTTCCAATCCCCGGCCCGCTTACATGTGATCCAAACAAAAGACCTTCTTCACGCAACCTAAATAATCACCTTCAAACACTGCTGTGCACTGCCAACCCACTTCCATACAAGGATATGGTACATCTGTACAAGGAAGTAAGTAAATAGGAAGGGCCATATTGCATTCTTTTATAAATGTTTTGGTTCCTCACTCATGGCATATACTAGAATGGGTTGTATGATTGATTCACGTTTCGAATTTGGAACATTGTCTTGGTAATGGGAATATTTACTTTTTAAAATACACAGCAAATTGTGTATTATGGTGTGTAAATTACACCATAACCCCCCACCCCCACCACCCCAACTGCCAACCTGAAATATAATGTCTCATGTTTGAACTTGAGAATGTAATGATTCCTTGACCATTTTCAACATTTAAAATAGCATTCCAACCACATTTTGAATCACAAGTGCATGCAATTAAAATTGAAGTTGTAGAAATGTTGTTTGTTTGTGCGTGTGTCCCAGCATAATGAACAGTGAAATCATTTAAAGGGAGTTGGAAAAGAGAAGCATGGAGGTAGGAGTGGACAGACTTAAGAAGCAGATGGATAAGCTTAATGAGAAATATCAAGTAAGGTTTTTCCTCCTTGTCCATGAAAGGTTAATAGCCAGTCTTTTTACCATTGTGTGCATAGGTGGATAGGTGACCACAGGGAAAAGCATTTAAAATGCATTTTCTGCTGACATGCTTCATAATTACTGTAGTGACAAATCAAAGATATTCCAAAACGCCATTCAACTGGGGATGTACCCCCCCCCCCCCCCCCCCCCCAAGCCGCTGACTTAATATTGAATACAATCAACTCCCTCCATTATGGTATGGGGTACTGAGACCTTGAGGTGTTTACAACTTGAAAACAGTCCTTACGTAAGGAGTGCTGTACTTAAACAAGGACAATTGGGGAATAAAGATTAACGAATTTCTCATTATTGACATTTTCCAAATGTACTGATAAGTGTACCTTGATATTAGCTGATGTTGTATCCTTAATATTACCATCATTGTCAGGCTTTTATCCTGCACATAGCAACCTGAAAATAAGCAAACCCTTCCAATTGGTGCCCAGTTTCTGAGCTGAATTGTGTGAAGCTTGCCTTGAGTAAATGCATGCATAACTACTGCATGGAGCCACATGAAAACACAAGTTTGCATTGATCAGTTGTTTCCTATCTGGATCGTTGCCACCAAAAGAAAAGCTATGTTTGCATGGATAATTAAAAAGTCAGTGTCTTATAAATTATTAACTCAGTGATAAAATAGTGCAAGAGGCATCAATTCAGAAAATGGGCAGGCATGATGATGAAAAAACTGCTCGTTTTGACACCAGGGCACGCTGTGTGGGGATGCCTTCTTATGTCAGGGTTTTTCAACCATGTGCTCCAAGTTACTGTTTCAAAGACTTTGTCACCGTGTTCTGACATCATCAATCAGCTGAAGCGCAATGAAAGGATATAATAGAATCCCACCTTTACCTCTGGTCTTGGGCATAGATCTACAGAGGCTGCAACATTATATAAGTGTTTGACAGTTATGATGGTGTACCCACTGGCGGATGGAGGGGCGGGGAGGGCGGGGGGGGGGGGGGGGGTCTATTGCATGACACGCGGAGTTACGAATTAACCACAGATCTACATATGCAAATGTCAGGAATGGCAGCGAAAAGTGCACTTCTCATGCTACATATTTGTTATCTCCAAAAACTTCTGTGCTATCATTAAATGTTGGATCTGCTACAGAAACCATATTCATTTTCATGGCTTGGCTTCATTGCCATCTTAATTCAATTTGCCATCCTACGTTCAGCCATTACGTGCACATGTGACTGATGCTGCTCATGTCATTGGCCTAAATGTACAACCTGAGCCTTGCCTGGGCCGAAGGCTTAAGGCATTTGATCATTTCCCAGGCCAGATGTTTTATGTTTGTGATGTTTATATTATTTACATTATCCCACATAAATACTTTAACATGATAGATTAGTACAATAGTTTTCTGTGCTTGTGTAATTCATGGGCAGCCTGGTGCCTATGTCTGAACTTCATTATTGCAACTTTACATGTTACCTGAATTCATGTATAGCATACATTGATGCACATGTATTTGCATTTGCTTATCTTTAGGCAATGAAGGAAGTAATAGCAAGGAATGATGCAGAGAAGCAGGACTACACAGAGAAAATAAGTCAGCTAGAAGTGGAGAATGAATGCCTCAAAGGGAGGTCAAAGCCATCTAGTAAGCATAGCACAAGTGAAACCTCCCTGACAGATCAGATTACTTCATCGGAAGAGAACAAATCTACCTTAAAACGTATCATTGAGTCTAAGAATAAGGTGATCAGTGACCTTCAAAGGAAAATGGCAAACCCTGAAGTGATGAAATGCCGTAAAGATGAAATTCATGAGGTACATAGTGACACTCAATGACACTGTACTTATATGAAGCAATTAAATATTTCTTGTCCGCTTTAATATTCTGAAAGGTAAACCCAGAAGCTGCGTATAGACCTGCTGAAGTATCAGGTGATGATTCATCCTCATGTATGAATGGTGTAGCATAGAAATTGAGAAACTCTGAGGAGAAACTGAAGGCAATGGAAGACTCCTATCAAAGTCTTCTTTCTAGATTTGAAGTAACTGCAGCTGAGGTATTTTAGGTTGTAATGTGCAGGGTACATGTACTGGTGGTACATGTAGAATGTGCAGTCATCCTGTTATTGTGTTCATTGCATGTGCAATACGTGATCATGTATATCCTGAACACTTACACATGTGTGCTGTATAGAGGGATACATTTGCTGATGACTTCAAAAAGGAAAGAGACGACAGAAGTCAAGCAGCAGGGGAGAGGGATAGCCTTATTAAAGACCTTAGCGCAGCAAGACAGGAAATAGCTGAGGTGAAATCCAAGCTTGCTGCTGCTGAGAAAGAAGTAGCAGACTTTAAGCAATGTATGACTGATGTCCTCAGAGAAGGGACAGCACGCCAGATGATGGAGGTATACTCACATGTATATTAATTGCTATGCTAATTCCTTCTAGAAAGAGTTTAGAAGCATTTTGAAGCATAATCCATAGTTCTACAGTGACAGCAGGGATGAGGGGCTGGTCAGTGAAGGGTTAATATTATTATGTTATATGTATAGTAACTATTTAACTGACTTTCATTTCAATTTATATGCATGTACATCTTTATCTACAAAATCAGGTGGCTACAGAGGACTATTACACAGTGCGTTCACTGGAAGGTTTTGATGAAAGAAAGGTTGTAGGTGGTGGATCATATGGAGCTGTTTATGAAGTCATGATGAATGGAACACCTTGCATTGCTAAGGTAGTCCATGACATCCTAGTAGGCCAGGGAGGTCATGTTCCTGTTGGAAGTGATGAAGTTAAGGATATAAGAGAGAAATTCCATGTAGAATGTTCACTCCTTAGTAAACTAAAGCATCCAAACATTGTTCAGTTTTTGGGTGTATATCGTGAAAAAGGTGAAATTTTGCTTGTAATGGAATTTATGCCCATGGACCTATCCAAGTGCTTGGACACTTGTATGAAGCAGAAATACATCATCCCACTTCCAAAAGCTGTCCATCCTCCAGGATGTGACCAATGGGCTGCGTCACCTTCATTCCTTAGCTCCACCCATCATCCATCGTGACCTTACAGCAGCCAACATTCTCCTCACATCTGACATGAGAGCTAAGATCGCTGACCTTGGAGTGTCTAAAGTATTTGATTTGCAGATCTCTAAATGACAGCATTGAATGGATAAAATGGGAGAGGACCATCTTCTTTATCCTATAGTGGTCCAATGTCTGCAAGACCTTCCAGAGGCCAGACCTACTACCACGAAACTCTGGGAAGATGTACGGTGTATGTCTACTGAGCACCCAAAGGGTTGGAGCAATATTTTGGAGGTATTATTAATGCAAATGTCTTCTAATTATAACAATCACATGTGCATGTAACTGTTTGATAAGTCGATACTAGCTGTAAGCATATAGTTTTCTGATTCTTTGCAGTGACATATTTTGTCAGTGGTAATATGGCAAGTAGTATGACTGATGTATTTTTAACTGTCAATGTTACATTAACATAATGTAATCTTTTTTACCATGCACTCTGTGCAGCTTCTTATGAAGGAGGTTGAAAATTCTATTGTAATAGTCAGTGGTGTGCTTGATGTCGAGAAAAAATATTGAGAGCCGTCAGGTAATTCCCTCCTACAATAAGCATTCTTTTCTGAACCAGTATCGCAATATGATTTTGCTCTATACTTTGGCGTATAACTATATATTTCAACAGATGCATGGTTATACTGCAGTGTGAATGATATAGCAATGTATATAATTGATTCTAACATACAGCTTCCCATTTCTTTCAGCTTGAGCCTCCATGTCGTGCCCAGGGTGAGCTTTGGGATGTTCATTCTGCATCATCAGTTGTTGCTCTCTGGTGTAAAATTTATTTGTTTTGTAGGTGCAAGTTTGTATGGTTTTAACAGCAATTTTTGCTACTACAAGTGGTATTTGTTTTACCAACATGAAATTATTTATAAAATTAATTAAAAGGAGAGGTCAAAGTTCCCAAAATTGATGCAGCACCTCTGAATGGCAACAGTAAACATTTGCAGAAGGAATGGGTGGTTTTAACAACGCAGCAACCCATGTCCGTCAAAATGGACCCGGGGCAAGGGGCCGCACATCATACTGTACTTCTTGAACTTGTTCTGCTGTGCCTGGTGCACATACTTCAGATGATGCACTGGATAGATTGTAAGTGTCTACACATGTTGTCAAGCCAATAGTCTGCCATTTCATCAAGGTACGATGGTGATACAATCAGGACGCTTCCATCTGCATGATCAAGACTAGCGATTAGTATACCAGATTAAATTAGTTCTAGTGTCACAGATAGCTGGAAAGATGGTTTTGGATTCTACATATTCAGTGTACAAGCCTGGCAGGATGAGATGGTCACAGTCAATTTTGCAGCTTCATACTCACAAAGGATCTGCATATCTACATTGCTGTGCCCTGACCCCCATGTAACTAGTGTGTGCATCTTCTAATTCAGTTAGACAAGACTATGTCCGGCTGGCTAAGATCAGAACAGATGTAAGCTCCAAACATAGTGCTTGTCCTCAGTAAAGGGTATAGCTATTACTACTGTATTGTCAGAACTACAATCCTCGCTCAGTGCCCCTTATTACTAATAGTTTTATGAATACATCATTGACATATTAGACACAGAACTGTTAAAAATAATTGATAATTGGAGGGATCTATGCTTTACTCTCTTCAATGCCAATATGCAACCTGATATGGTGTTCTAACCCTTACCCTAAAGACCAATAACAGCCACCCCCACCCCTCACACAAACACCGTCTCAATTTTTGTAGAATCATGATGGAGGGGTAAAACTGATGGTCATCTGGTTTGCTCAATACTGAGTTCTTATTGCACCATTCACCGTTATTATTTATTAGAATATAGTCCTATATCTGAACCGGCGGCAGCAGGTTCAATATAGGATTGATTGAGGGTTGATGAATGTCATTAATAAAACTTAACTAGCGTCTGGAGGAACATCGGAGAAACGGATCGCTTATCTCTTTATCGCGATGGAATTAGAGCACAACGATCTACAGTTCTACGTTGGTTCCGTGTCATAAAACGGTGTGATTATAGAGAAACAAGCAATTTCCTGTTTCTCGTGCCCAGTCCTAAAATAATTCTTGGTCGTCGTCGTCGTCGTCTTCTAATTTTTCTTAGGAAGGTATAACTCGAGCTACGAACGGTTTTGAAGACCGGCAATAGTACCAATCGCTTCGAAATTTACCGGCACGTTATCCTTACGTGTCATATAGACACATATATATCAAGTTCTATTTAATAATGATATATAATAGATTTTAGGCAGTATAAATACCCTAACCTGAACTAAGATGTTCCTATCGCAGTTTAGTTGTTACTTTGGCTAGTGAAGTTGTTTGAATATGCCATCGTGTAATCAATCATCATGAATCATGCCCTATTTACGGCCCCTAATGATGAATCGCGTTGTAATTACGCCCACCTAAAATATTTACACCTTGTTATCACCTATCTATATTTATCAGTATCTACATACACCAGAGATAATATATAGAATTATCTCTGCATACACTAAACTGGGTATTGTGTAGCAATGTCCAAAAGGATATAAGAGAAAGCAGAATGCGCGACAGCTACAAAGGCCCGATCCCGAAAAGAAAATCGCCTCTGTACAGATGCGACAACTACAACGCACTAACTAACTCGAGGAGAACCGTGCTGCTAAAGGCAGCGATATGAAGAGGACCTCGAGGGAAACCGCGCTGCAGAAATACGAGGACAATTCAGCTGCCATTAAAGCATCTAAAAGGAGTCGGTATTGGAATGACCCCGCAGTCCGATTGGCTAAATGTGCTTCCGAGAGGACGCGGTACCGCAGGGGTCACAGAACTACCACCACCACCCAAAGGTATGTATGGCATGTTGTATTAACATTAAAAAGCTGTGCATGCAACATTTGTACAGCTAAGTCGGGCGGCCTTACTACCGCGTTTGGTCGGGCTTGTCACCCTACTACCTGTCCAAACGCGGTAGTATGGCCCGCCCGACTATGTACACCACGGATCTGCACAAAACCATTCACTTCACATGCATGGAGACTCAACTGTGTGTACAGCAGTGTCCTTTGTTTTAATCTGATAAGGCTTCCTTACTTATCGATCTACACTGATCACTTCATGAGTTCCCACACTATCCATCTATTGCATATAGGCTACACCTCCATGTTAGATGGGAGCATTAATATTTTTACTGGATCAAATTTGACCAATAGATTTTTAGCACAACCAACACACATACACCCTTTCCCTCCCTGTCATTTATATGATAGAATTGGACCAACAGATTTTTAGCACTGCAGTCTACACACGTGTTAAGGCGTTTACAAGGTATAAAAGTCACTCACCCACAGAATATTGCACTTTGCAAAAAGAGGTAAATATTTACTACCATGTTAATTCTAGGCTTTGCACTTTGCTTGAAAAAAGAAAGAGGTAAAAATTTAATCATAGTCTCTGTTACATACATGTAGATGGCAGCTGAAGACCTCAGAGGTTTTTTCACCAACGAGGGGTCAGAGGAGGAAGAGGATGACGACATTCATCCTCCGACTCCTCTCCCCTTCACCCAGCCACCTCCTGAAGCAGCGCTGCCCCCACCACCACCACCAGCGCTGCTCCCATCACCACCACCAGTGCTGCTCCCACCACCACCACCAGTGCTGCCCCCACCACCACCACCATTGCTGCCCCACCATCACCATCAGTGCTGCCCCACCACCACCACCAGTGCTGTCTCCACCAGTGCTACCCCCACCAACTGGCCAGAACAAGCATAGCGAGGAGGCAGGGGAGGAGGACGTCCCAGAAGAAGAAGAGGGTGTGGGCGAGGACACATCATCATACATTCAACTAAATCTTATAAAAATAATAATAATAGGAGATATTTGATTATTGACTTGTAATTTTTTGTATTGTGTCAGTACCTGCATAATTTCACAGATGATATAAATATTACTAATAATAAATATCTACTGTAATATCTACATGTATAATTCGATCCGCGTTTGTATGATGTATGCAGCATGATGGTTGGGCCGAGCAGTGGCGTAGCGAGGGGGGGGGGGGGGGGGGGGGGGGGGGGCAGGGAGGGGACATATGTCCCCGGGCGCAGGGGGTTTAGGGGCGCCAAAATAGACAATTTGCACAGATAATTATCGCGCTAACGCGAACGGGCCCCGGGCATATCTTGAGTCAAACATCTGCACGCAAACTTTTACATTTATTTCTAATCACCGACATTGAAGATACGGTATCCAATTATCACCTCCATAATCTGTTGAATACACCCATGACACATTGCAGTTCCAACTTCAGGGTTATCGCTCGCTGCCATTCAGCCATTGTGAGCCTGTTATGCACAGGCTCACAATGGCAGCGAGCAGTTAGCATTATCGTACAGACAGGTACACATAGCGCCAGTCCATAGGGCGAGGGTAGTTTTGCGGGGGCGGAAACTTCCCCAAACTAAATTTCTTATTGTAAACGATTGAATGTACGAAGGCATAGGTTGCTTGCGAGCAGTGTATTAAATTATTGTCTGTTAATACGAAAGTATCATGTTTTTGTGGCTTAAAAAGTGCGAAAGTTGCAAAGCGGCTGCTTTAGGGGAGCTTTGCATACCCCCTTGCTGGGATGATCGAGGCCCGCAGTAGTAGGATAGCCTGTCCCCCCGTAAAAATTGTCCGCCCGGACAACGTATCCTAGGACGCGGAGTCCCCCGGACTCCGCGTCCTAGGATACGTTGTCCCCCGGCGGACCATTAGTCCTAGGAATACTAGTCCGCCTTAGGACTAGCAGTCCCCTCACTGATGTTTGAGAACTTAGTGCGCACAAGCATCCTGTATGTGACTATAACGTGCTGGGGGCGTCTCGACCAAAGGAGCTCGACGGCGCTTGGGCCTCAACTATTTTGGACAAGTCTCCAAACTACTTTCCTTTTGTGTAGCCATTTTTGATGGTATACACTTCAGTCCATTATATATAACAACAAATACAACAAAGCATGCAAATATCATACAGACCATATATGTTATACATGTAAGTCATTTCGATTCTTGCATCTACCACAATGCCATATGCATTCTTTGGATCTCCATGCCTTCCTAGGGACCTGCACACTGCCTGTGAAACCACTCCTTGCATTTTGTACATTGAATCATTCTTCCCTCTTCTGGCATTCGACAGCTACAAAACACTGAAATTGTCTCCTTTGAAATGACTGGATTTATCGACTGTTTGGAGATACACGGAAAGGGAGTAATATGGCCTCTTTCCAGACAAGTCACTAACACATACACACACACACACACACGCGCGCGCGCGCGTGTGTGTGTGTGTGTGTAGGGGGGGGGGGGGGACAGTGTATCCTAAAGAGGGACAGCGTGTACTAGGATGGGATGTCCGGGGGGACAGGCTATCCTGTTACACCGGCACATCCCTCTCTGCCCTTGCGGCTGCATACCAACCCTCGCTGCAAAATCCTAGATCCACCTCCGCCCCTGGGGGGGGGGGGGGGGGGGGGGGGCGCCATAATTGCATTATGCCCCCGGGCGCTCAACAACCACACTACGCCACTGGGGCCGAGGGGTATACCGGTACGGTCAAGGGCACTAGTACTTTCTGGGCAGAGAGCAGTCACCCCCCTAACGTAGCGGCAGAGATAACATATTATCTTTGGTAACGATCAGGAATTTATCTAAAGCATGCATATGTAAACAATGTGTGACGTCAAAAGGCAGTATGGAGGATTTGAGTCAGTATAGAGTACAGGTGACAGAATCCACGCGCACAAAGGAAGAGGGCGTGCTTCAAGCAGGAGCGTTTGACAAGGAGTATAAAGTTAGCGGGGCTTATTGCGTCGTGAAAAGACCGAACTATGAGAAGCCTTCGGTGGGCCGCCATGAGTTGACCGCTCAATTGGTGAGAGCGTGTCGTTTGCATAGCAGCCTGAGGCACCCTAACATCGTGCAGTTCATAGGCGTTGTGTACGAGGAAGACGGCGGAGGCTCCTGCCTCGTTTGGGAAAGGATGAACGCGAGTCTTGCCTCGTCACTGGAAGCCTACCCCAACATCCCCGTCCAGATCAAACTTTCTGTCCTTCGAGACGTGTCCGCTGGACTAATGTACCTACACTCCTTCGCCCCGCCCATCATCCATGGCGACCTCACTACCACCAATATCTTCCTCACACCAGACTGGAGGGCAAAGATAGCCAACTTTGGCAACACTGTCGACGGATCCATGATAACTATATCGAGCGGTGCTCTTCCATACATGCCACCAGAAGCCCTTACCTACCCTCAGACATATGATTACAAATCAGACATTTTCAGTTTCGGGATAGTTGCTCTCTGTGTTGGTATCCAGAGTAGGGATGCTGATCGTAATAAACGGCAAGTACAACTTGAGGCCTTAAGAGCTACACCAGAAGTGGAGTGTCTCTACCAGATAGTGACATGGTGTTGTGAGCATGATCCAAGCAAAAGACCTTCTTCACGCGACCTAAATAATCACCTTCAAACACTGTGCACTGCCAACCCACTTCCTTACAAGGATATGGTACATCTATACAAGGAAGTAAGTAAATGAAAGTTCACATTGCAGTCTTGGGTTCCTCACTCATGGGTTGTATGATAGATTCACATTCGAATTTGGAACATTCATTGCCTTGGTTATGCAAAGATTTTTTAAATATACACAGCAAATTGTATATTATGGTGTGTTGAGTGTGTCAATTACTACATAACCCCCACTCCCCTCCGCCCCAAAATATAAATGGCTTGTTTACACCTGTAAATCTGATGCTTCCATAACCATTTAATAATGGCATTCCAGCCTCATTTTGAGTCTAAAGTGCATGCAATTTAAAATGGAAGTTGTAAAAATATTATTGTTTGTTCATATGTCCCAGGATGATGAACAATGAAATCATTTAACATGCTCTATAATATAGTTGGTGCAGAATGAGTTGGAGATGGAAAAGAGAAGCATGGAGGTGGAAGTGGACAGACATAAGAAGGAGATTGATAGGCTTAATGAGAAATGTCATGTAAGGTTTCTCATCCTTGTCCATAAAAGGTTAATTATAGCCAGTCTTTAATAATTACCATTGTGTGCATAGGTGGATAGGTGACCACCGGGAAAAGCATTTAAAATGTTTAATGCATTTTCTGCTGACATACTTTATTAATTAAAGTAGTAGTGACAAATCAAAAAGGCCATTCAACTGGGGAGGTACCCCCCCCCTCCCACCAGCCTCTCACTTAATAATACAATCAGTCCCACCATTGTGGTATGGGGTACGAACTGAGACTTTGAGGTGTTTAAAACAGTCCTTATGTAAGGATTGCTGTACTTAAACAAGGACAAATTGGGGAATATGTCCTATAAATTATTAACTCAGTGATAAATAGTCCGAGAGCTGGCATCAATTCAGAAATAGGCAGGATCCAAATTGTCATTAATAGAAGTGGAGCATGTCTTTACCAATTGGTGTTCTCAACCTCTGGACATGGGCATAGATCTACAGAGGCTACAACATTATATAAGTGTTGGACAGATATGCTGGCTCTCAAACAGGATGTACCCACTGGTGGATGGTGACGGGGGGGGTGGGGGGTTGGTCTGTTGCATTACACATGGAGTTACGAATTAACCACAGATCTACATACGCAAATGTTGGGAATGGCAGCGAAAAGTGCATTTCTCATGCATACGTATCCAAAAACTTCACAGCCGCTATCATTAAATGCTGGATCTGCCAATTTAAACCTGATATTCATTTTCACGGCTAGGCTTCATTGCCATCTTAATTCAATTTGCCATCCTACGTTCAGCCATTACGTGCACATGTGACTGATGTTGCTCATGTCATTGGCCTGTATGTACAACCTGAGCCTTGCCTGGGCCGAAGGCTTAAGGCATTTGATCATTTCCCAGGCCAGATGTTTTATGTTTGTGACATTTATACATGTGCGTATACAATTATCCCATATAAACTCTGTAACATGTGGATTATTTTAGAATACTACTAGTTTTCTGTGCTTGTGTAATTCATGGACTCCCTGGTGCCTATTTCTGAACTTCATTATTGCAACTTTTACATGTTACCTCAGTTCATGTATAGCATATATTGATGCACATGTATTTACATGTGCTTATCTTTAGACAATGAAGGAAGTAATTGCAAGGAATGATGCAGAGAAGCAGGAAAACACAGAGAAAATAAGTCAGCTAGAAGTGGAGAATGAATGGCTCAAAGGGAAGTCAAAGCCATCTAGTAAGCATAGCACATGTGAAGCCTATATAAGGACCCTGATGGATCAGATTACTTCATTGGAAGAGAACAAAGCTAACTTAAAACACATCATTGAGTCTAAGAATAAGGTGATCAGTGACCTTCAAAAGGAAAAGGCAAACCCTGAAGTGATGAAATGCCGAAAAGATGAAATTCATGAGGTGCATAGTTACATAACACTACTTATGTGAAGCAAATAAATATTTATATTTCTTGTATTCAAGGTAAACCCTGAAGCTGCAAACAAACCTGCTGAAGTATCAGGTGATGACTCATCGTCTTGCATGAATGGTGTAGCAGAGAAACTGAAGGCAATGGAAGAATCCTTTCAAAGTCTTCTTTCTAGACTTGAAGTAACTGCAGCTGAGGTATTTTAGGTTGTAATGTGCATGATACATGTGCTGGTGGTACATGTAGAATGTGCTGTGATCCTGTTATTGTGTTCATTGCATGTGCAATACGTGATCATGTATATCCTGAACACTTACACATGTGTGCTGTATAGAGGGATGTATTTGCTGATGACTTCAAAAAGGAAAGAGAAGACAGAAGTAAAGCAGCAGGGGAGAGGGATAGCCTGATTAAAGACCTTAGCGCAGCAAGACAGGAAATAGCTGAGGTGAAATCCAAGCTTGTTGTTGCTGACAAGGAAGTGGCTGACTTAAAGCCAGTGACAAGGGACCTCAGAGAGGAGATAGCAGTGAAGGTGGCCCAGGTGAAGCAGTACCAGAAGCAGGTGGAGGCTTACAAACAACAGCTTGAGCAGGTACAGTATATGCACTACCGTTAAAGAAGTAATTCTAATCTTAACTTTGGCATACAATGTGTGTACCATACCTCTTGTGTTAGGAGGGTTGTACATATAAATGTAGGTGCCCTCAAACCCTGGCCTCCTGATCAGAAGGTCAGGGCAGGCTATAAAGGTCCTAGGTAATAGACATGTATGAAGGGGTGTGGCCTTTCCTTCACATGGTTAGCCTTATTATGGGACCTGTTGGCCCACCCATCTCTCACTCCCTACGTTTGTTGTGTAATTTGTATTTCATTTATCAGTATTTGGTAGACAACATCCCTGTCTAACCATCTCAAACAATGGCCATGTGATCAGGTCAATTTTAATGGTTACATGTACCAGTGTCAAACCTTGATCCTGCAGACTCTATTTAGAATATGAACAAATCATTTTGATACATATTTGTAAAACATGGTCATTGCTAGCGGACTATATGCATTGGTTTAAAGCAGACCACACTTACACACACAAGTAAAGTTTGTTGTATGTGTATCAAAAAGATTATTTCTCGTTCATAAACGGACTTGTACTTCTTGTCAGTATTATTTTAAGTGCATCAAGAAACCAAACAGTAATTTTTTTAATGATACATCAAGGACAAAGTTTCTCCAGTTTCAAAATGAAGTAAACAAACTATTGCGTGTATATTGTGGTGTGGTTTGTCCTTGCAGTGTTCCTAATTAGAATCAAAAGTTGAGGTGTTGCCTTTTGTCTTTTGTCACTTGATTGAAAATGTGACTGCATTATTAACTTTTCTTTAAGCACCCAATTGTCTGTATATTTCTTTAGTGCTATTTAAAGAACTGTTGTACATATGGTATGAGGCAGCAAAAAGGGGCCTAGCGCATATTTTTTCAAGTTTTCGAATTTTTTGGAGGCACCTACGACTTCTTTCTTATGCACTGGAAATTAGTCTGTCCATCATGGCATGTACAGTGGCCTGAACTCTAAATTATATGTTCGCCCTTGATGCTCCTTCATGGAAAATGAACTATAGTATCGCCTGTTATGTCCCTTTTTGCTGCCCCTATCCCATATGTATTATACTTGTATTCATTGCTCCCAAATACTTGTAGGAAAACAGGCAAACACAAGAATTCAAGAAGCAGGTATGCGTTGGTGTGTATCTTCCAGTGAACAGGCCTCTAATGTATGGTTTCACTCAACAGCTTGATGAGATCAGATTACAGAAGGAAGCGGCTGACAAACAGGTATTGAGGTGGCACAATTTGACATGTGCATGTATTTCTATAAATGTGCATGTACATATGCATGTGTGAACTGTGTAGTGGTTTACAACCATAATAAGTATCGTATAACCATTACAGCTGGCTGATGTTATGACCAAAGTTATGGCAACTACAACTATTACCAAGGTACCGCTTTTTGCTGATGTATGTTTGTCATGCTGTAACCAGCAATGCATGGGCAATACTAATTTACATGCTAGCTAGATTTAAGCATTGGCAAATCCTGTAGTCCAGTACATGATTTAAAAGTCCTCCATTTATACACACGTGTATACAATACATGTCCCACCCAGCCCAAAAAGTGCCATGAATATGATATCAGTGGTCCTATTGTATTTTGCATGTAATGCTGGTACAAACTGTTGACTTTTAAAATTATTTTTCAGATTCTTCGTTAGCTGCGTGCACATACTTAAGGAATTATAATATGCATGCAGCATTTCTGCTTTTTGAGTAATTTTTACATTGTGTTCGAATTAACAAAACATTGGATATCCCTTTCCTCTCCATCTCTTCTCCTCTCTCCCCTCCTCCCCCTGCTCCCTCTCCCCTCCTCCCTCTCCCCTCCTCCCTCTCCCTCCTCCCTCTCCCCTCCTCCCTCTCCCTCCTCCCTCTCCTCTCCTCCCTCTCCCTCCTCCCTCTCCCCTCCTCCCTCTTCCCTCCTCCCTCTCCCCTCCTCCTCCCTCTCCCCTCCTCCTCCCCTCCTTCCTCTCCCCTCCTCCCTTCCCTCCTCCCTCTCCCCTCTTCCCTCTCCCCTCCTCCCTCTCTTCCCACCTCCCTCTCCCCTCCTCCCTCTCCCTCCTCCCTCTCCCCTCCTCCCTCTTCCCTCCTCCCTCTCCCTCCTCCCTCTCCCCTCCTCCCTCCCCTCCACCACTCTCTCCCCTCCTCCCTCTCCCCTCCTCTTTCTCCCCTCCTCCCTCTCCCCTCCTCCCTCTCCCTCCTCCCTCTCCCTCCTCCTCCCCTCCTTCCTCTCCCCTCCTCCCTCCCCTCCTCCTCCCTCTCCCTCCTCCCTCCCCTCCTCCTCCCCTCCTCATTCCACAGGGCCCACATGCTGCATCTTCCATATATGAGGAAGAAGGCCGTGCAGCTGGTGGTGATCTGGGCATTGGTTAGTCCTCGCATAGGTCTGGGCACTGGTCACGATTCTAATTCTAACATGTTATCTCCAACAACACAAACTGCAGGGACCACCCAACAACCTCCACCAGATGCATACCACATCAGTCGAGTGCCTACTCCACCTCCACTTCCCTATCCTCCTCCACCTCCTCCTGAGGACCTGCCACCTCCATTTGTCCCTGGGAAGCCCCAGGTTGCTGCAGGCCTTAGCAATCTAGGTGATCGAGATGTATATGTTGGCAGTTGTGAAGTGGTGGCTCCACCGGACCCCAACCTTGCCTGCCCTAAGTGCAGTTTGGTCTTCAAGAAGGGGGAGATACAGAAGTTCAGGCTTCATGTGCAACACTGTAATTCTTGACGTGGTGTGTATGGGATGTGGACTTGCTTTTTTTGTACATCAATAGCACACACTGTTGGCTTTCATATGGAAACCATTGCACTTATGTTCATGTACCTTACCTGATTGGGTCTTGTTATATGTACATGTACATGAATAAGTTACCGCTAATGTATTTTGAATTTGTCCTGTACTGTTCAGAATGTGTTGGCTTACTTATTCAAGTTGGCTAGTAATGGCAAAAGGATGATTAATTGTTGTAATAATAGCTTTTACGAGGTTAAACAGTTATACATGTATGCAACAATTTATAGATGAGTGAATTTTGACCAACTGCTACATACATGTAATTTAGTAATTATTACATGCAGATATTGATTTGACAATTCACCTGCAACAACTGTGAAATTAACGATGATTATAATTACTTCACTTGTTTACTCAAAGCTAGGCTAGAGTATATATTCTATGTGCAGTGCATTACATTTCAGGGCTGTATCATCCCTGTGATATGAAATACTCTGTTCAATGTGGGTGAAATTACAATACACTTTCATGGAGTGCAACATTTCCACTCATAACTTTACAGTCAAAGTTTATGTTGGTACTAGGCTACAAAGGTTACTGCCAGCATCACCATGCATCTTAAGCATGGGAAGGGATGCATCTTCATACACCTCAATCTGAGGTAGGCTGCACCATCATAAATTGCTTGACTCTCACAAGTAAATGAAGGTTTGTTACCGTTAAGCATGCATCATTAATTGGTAAATATTGCTACAACATTGAATAAATGAACTAACCAACATGGAAGTGTCAAGATTATATTATACCTGTAACAACTATGTACGTATAATATATCATCTTGACACTTGCATGTTGGTTTGTTGATTTATTCTATGTCGTACCAATATCATTATGAGTTAGTGCCCAGTAATGAAACCAACTGGTTTTGATTGCTGCCAAACTGGATTACCAATTAGTGGTACATGTTTAACGGTAACAAACCTTAAATTTACTTTAATTTGAGAGTCACGCTATTGTACGTGTACATTTATACATGTTCAGCTTCAGTTTTAATTATCCTACCTTTTTGTTGGAGTACCATCTTCAACTCTTATTTTATCAGAATGCTCTTATTTTATATGTACCTTCTTGCACTTTTGAACACTGTGAAGTATTTCTCTGTGCCATATCAACTGAAATATAGGCGTTTAGATAATAAGAGCCCCCCCCCACCTTGGCCCCTTTATATCCCACCCCAACCCTACCAATCATGGTCTATATCCAACCACTTTATACCACCCACTCACTTACCTTACCCACCCCCACACATGTATGTATATCTACCCATGCATACCTACTTACCTACCTACCCATTATCTTGTATGTAGCCCTTACATTGTAAAATCTATCCCCACTTACTTACCACTTACCTACACCCACACCTACCCCTAGCTGCCTATAGGCAATTATCAACCTACCCCTGGGCCTTGGCTACACAACTAGTACGTTACTATCCCTAAAAATGCACCCAGCATTTCATGGTTAGAAAGTGTAGTTAAAAAATGGTGTGAGAAGTTTTATTATGTTTACATTTAGATTAGAGTTACTAAGCACATCGGCTTCTACGTAGCGGAGACCCGCAAGCTTCTCTCCAGTGGTCCCAAATGTCAGGAATTGGAGTGGAAGTTGTAGTGTATGGCTTGACCCACTACCTAAACGCGCAGTGTCTAGCCAAGGGTCAGTTAGGACTGCCAATCACTATAGCACAGCAGAGAATACAATGGGTACAATACACTACCTTAAATACTATAACACAATAACAGGTTTAGCCAGTCTCTTGGACATGCGCAGGTGGAATAGTCCAAAGGTCACAAACACTTACAGAAGTGCATTCCCTTAGCTGTCGAGACATTCTGCAACTGGGGTAAAGAGCCTCACCTTACATTCTCTAGGTTGGCATCCCTTCAGCTTGTCCTCTCCCAAACCTTCCATCTTGGCTTTACAGTAGGATGCACTTCACCTTGGTCAGAGCCATCTTGGCAAGGGAGTTCCTGCCCTCGTGTCTTGACTTTATTTGTAGTGTATGATTATGTGTTAATTGTTATATGGCACTGTAATACATTAGAGTTAAAGTTTTTATTATGCTTAGATTTATACATTAGGGTGTGGTCGCACACACACAAAACTAAGAACTTGGTAAGACTCACCTTTGAGCTCACCCACATCACGCATCACCAATTGGTCAGCATGATGGGTCCAGTCTCTGAACCAGCAGCCTTGTGTCGACTTAATATTTAGGCCTCAAATTCAAACCGACTACGTTAATTAAAATCTGTTATGGTAAATTTTAATAACGTGTCTGTTTTGAAAAAAATGGAATTATAAAAGGTCTTCTCATGTCCGGACTTTGTTGGTGAGCAGCAACATGTAATTAGGTGTCGTCTGGTGATGCGTAGAGTCAAACTCAGTTTATAGTAGCTCTAAGAAACGAATTGAAAGGGCTGCTATAAGGTAGATCGTATGTACCTATAGAAATATTATATGCTAGTAGCCTATATAGGCCTACCTATAGTTTTGCCACTAGCAACGAAGAGTTACGTGCCCAGTCTCAAAGATGTCTGAAGTCATTGCGCATCTGAGTAACAAACTATCGTGTGTGTGTGTGTGCGCGCGCGCGTGTGTGTGAGTGCATAATATCTATGGTGAGTGTGTGCGTGTATTTGTTTACGTATGTGCTGTGCGTGTGTGTGTGTGTGTGTGTGTGTGTGTGTGTGTGTGTGTGTGTGTGTGTATTATTCCATTATTTTAACCTCTATGGTATATGGTCCATGTTGGGAGGGGGGGGGGGGGGGTTATGAGGTATTATTCAGTTTGTTGGCATTTGATCCATACATAATATGCTATCGAGGTGTGTGCGCTTGCATAGAGAAATTTGTACATGCGTTGCCTTGCTGTTGGCGTTGCATGATGTCACTGGCGTTCAACCTCTAACAGAGTACGCATGGCCACTTCTAAACGAGAGGGGTTGAGGAAAAGACCCAATAAACCTATCGAATTTAGTGGGCATGAAGAAGTGTCATCTAATCATTCCCAAGAAGGATCAACGGTGAAGGTGAATGTATTATGTAGCAAACATTATCAAATATTGTATGTCACTCTGATTTCACCATGTACAGCTCACACATATGGTAATTAAAAATTATGTGTTAACTGATGCAATAATTTGTGGATACCTGCAAGCATATTTCATCTCCATGAAAGCCAATGTGTCTTTTCTTGGCAGTTAGTCGAACATTCAAGGATTGAGGAGGATGAACTTAATGAATTAAAAGTGGAGAACAAGAAAATGAAAGAGAAATTGTCCATTTTAAAAATTGAGGTACTGCAAGTATATTAATACCGTTCTCACATAAAAATGAAGGGTTGTATATAATACTAATACTGATGTACATCACTAAATGTATTTGTAGAGTCGTGTAACATGCAGGTATATTATGTAACCACTTGTATGCATTTACGTTGCCATGCCACATGTACACAAGCACAACCAGTAGCAGATCTAGGGAGGGGGGGGGGGGGGGGGGGGGGGGTTGGGGGGGTTTAATCCCCCCTCCCAGCCCTTCAATAATATTATTCATAGCAGACAATTAGGTAATCTGCATTGATAGTTGTCCATAAACTCCCTCCCCCCCCCCTCTTCCTCTGCCATGCCCCCTTTGTACGTCCGTCCCTGACGTGTACATCTACATTACATGTTAGTGTGCAATTGTGCATAATCCGTAATAATCCGTAATGCACGTGTCGCAAGGTTATGTGGTGCCGACGTGTACCAGTTACAGCAAATTTATGTACATCTCGTGCACTCACTCCACTTCTCCATTGCAGAAGTGCACATACAGGGATGACTTCTTACAGGAGAGGCAAGACAGGGAGAGAGCAGTGGAAAGGGCCGAAAGTCTTCAGCAGGAGATAGCAGACCTTGAGAGCAAAGTTACAAAACACAAAGACGACTATGCAACTTTAAAGGAAACGTTGGACGACCTCACAGAGCAACTAAAGGAAGCCAAGCAGACCATCGCTGAGCAGGAAGTTGAACTGGAAGCAGCCAAAGAAGAGATAGCAGTGAAGGTGGCCCAGGTGAAGCAGTACCAGAAGCAGGTGGAGGCTTACAAACAGGAGGTAGCTGTTAACAATGCCATATTAATTTTGTTGAATAGCAAACCATCCTCATTGCAGCTAGATAAAGCCAATGGAGGTGGTATCTATAGCAATGTCAACAGGAAGCGGAAAAGTGATGGTGTGAGTGCTGAGGACAGCATGTATGGTGTATGTATGGACATCACTAATGCATTCCCAGCAGGAACAGGGTGGTGCTACTAAATGCTACAAGCAAGATGCACTTGGTGTAAGAACAAATTATAACGTGGTTATCCACAGGCTTTCTTTGTGAGCCAGTTGCTGTTTGTAGGGACCATAGTTACTTAATGTTTATGTTTATGTAATTGGGTTTGCCAAAATGTAGTATACAATTATAGAAAATATTCCCGTGACATCTTTATTTATTGAATGCAAACTGATTGTAAGTATATTAAATAAATTTATGTACTGAATGTTCCGTGGTTATTAATATCATTGCATGAGAATATTTAGAGTGAACAGTAATGCATACATGTGTACTTATACTATGTTTCATTCCAGTTCTGTTTTTGATAGTCATTTCTTGCTCTAAAATGTGCTGAGAGATGTGACCTTTTCGATAGTGTTCATTTCTTTTGACTCCAGTGTTTGGAACACGCTGCGGAAGACCTGACGGACTCTGCAGATGACCTTACACCACTCGTCCTGATGCCCACGTCAAACATTGATGTCCTCATTCATGAGAACGCAAGTTCAGCCAATAGAAAGGGTGCAATCTCTGGTACTAGATTGGGAGGAGCAGCATCTGACACAGAGCCCCGCAGACCCATGTCTGGTGTGCATGTCCCCGATGACCCAAATCTGCAGTGTCCAATATGCAGGGAGATCTTCAAGAAGGGCGAAATCCAAAAATTTAGAACTCATGTGCAAATGTGTTCCAGTGACTGACTGTTGCAGACACATAGCTTTTGTTTTGGGGTCCAGTGTTTTGCGCACACGTACGTACATGTAGCTCAAAGGTCATTACACATTTGTTGTCTGTCGTGTGTGGTACGCAAACACCAATGTACATTGATGTACTTATAACTACATCATAATGATATGTACACGTGGTCTGGTGACAAATTGACTTGTCGACATCTTAGGATGGGCTAATTAAATTACAGTGGTATTATTGCCAATATGACGGTAATCCACACAACTTTAGTTGGTAAGCACCTGTCACCAAGAAATGAAAAATGTGACAAAATCACCTTAATTATACACTATCAATGTTACAGATTAATGTGCTGCTTTGAACTCTAAGAAATTTGTTTTGTTACAGTAGTTTAATTTACCCTGTGTATGTGTGTACATGTCCAAGCAGTTTTATTGTGTAAAACCTTATAAAATACTGTATTTAAATTAATTAATAATGATGGTCTTTATTTACATGTAAATGATGCCTTGTGCACTAATTCATATGCATGCGTACACGTCTTCATTGGTGTCCACATACAGTATGTGAAAAATAGATTAATCTTCTCAGTACATAATGCTCTGCCAATTCTGATAAGGATCTTCATTTATAAAAAATACACAAATGCAAATACTTTTAAATGCCTTCATAAGGCAGACTTAACAAAAAAACTAATGAAAATCCTTTAAAGATTCTTGGCATTACTACACAGAATCATTGCATGCACATTTCTGAGTGGCGCTTAAACTTCTGGATCTCTCCTTTCCTGAACATTAACCCACAGGCGGGGCACGTCAGGTTGGGATCCAACGGAGCATACCGCGACTGCTCGTTCAATTCAGTCCCACCATGCACCGTACGTGATGCATCACCGTCTGTATCTGCATCACGACACCTTTGTGTTGAAGGGGAAGGAGCTCTGTGCTTAGCACCATGTTCATAACCTGAAAGTTGATATGACGGCAGCGGGGGCCTTTCGCTAACCCAATATTTGCCTTGCACACCCTCGGGTACCTGTTGCTGCAAGGGGCAGCTGACGGCTGGCTCAAAGTACCTCCTCCCCATGCTGTGATGGGGAACATCGGTGTGTGGATGTGGAGCATCATTTTGCATGTACCTGTTTGGATGATCGGAATGGGGCTTTATGTACTGAAGGGATTGTGGTTGGTGAGTGGGTGCGATTTGTGGTACTTCAGATTGGGCAAGATGACTGCCTTGATGGGATGAATTAGGTAGACCGTGATAGCCTGATGTTGATTGAATCTGATGGTCTACTGTGGTGTGCAGTGCTGGTAGACTATAATAACCTTGTGTGGGTTGATAGTGATCACCTGCTGTGGGTAGATCCAGATGACGCGATGGTTTGTACACGGGAGAGGGGAGATGTTCATCTTCGTGCTCCTGGTTTCCTCCATCAGGTTCAATAGAATGTTCATCTTGAGCTGTTTCAGGGTCATGTGTGACACATTTGTCATCTGTCTGTGTCATTTTTAAAAGAGCTCCTTCAGCACAGGGCTGTTCCACCAAACTTGAAAGTATGTTTGTAGATGAGTCATGCACCTGCATGTAGGAAACAAAATGCTTTTATTGAGCGATTCCCATATTAATTTTCAGTCATAGCAAGCTTGTTAGTTAGGTAATACACAGCACTTTTATTAGCATATATGTACATGTACATGTAGCAGAGAAGGAAGGCACAATGACATAAGGCTGGCAGGATTATAAGAACACAGTCTATGAAATAATACAATATACTGTACCTGTTGTTTGTAAGCCTCCACCTGCTTCTGGTACTGCTTCACCTGGGCCACCTTCACTGCTATCTCCTCTTTTGCTTCATGAAGTTGGGTATTTAGATCTTTCAGTTGTCTCTGCATAATAGTCTCCATAGCATCAAGGTTAGCCTTCACTGTAGACAGCTGCTTGGTGACATCAGCGAGTTCATTTTGGAGACGCATTCTCTCCAGCTTGAATGCCTCTGCATTTGACTCCTTCTGCAGTGCAAACAGTAGTGTGAAAACAATTACAGTAAGTCTTACATTTACTAAGTGTTTTTACCTCTTCATACTGTACACAAATACAATTCTTTATACCAGTAGTTTTTCAGTCACATATACTACAATAACTGCACATATCTAATAAGTAACATATCTCATAACAGTACAATAGTCGAATCAGGGAGGACGTTACATAACAGGGAAATGAAATTTGATTCAGAACTTATTTAAAGTCGTGTGATAATCATAGTACAATGTAATTATATGCAGCTGAGATGGTGAAACATTTCAAACAGCCAGTAGAAGGTACTTTTCATGCCAGCATGCAAAGGGCAATTATGAGTTGATTCTTGATTGCAGTAGTACATTTAATTGCAATTGCACTGTGCTTTCCCTCACATGTGTAGATTTAATTTAATAAACTGTCAAAACAAACCCATGGGTACTATTGCAATACTTGCTCTAAGGGTATAAAGCTAGTAGAGATGATCAAGCTTTAAGGAGGTATATCATGTGGCAAAGCCTGCACAAACAGTGGAACAAAATAATTTCCTTTACACCTAGTTTAACCCTTGCAGTGCATGTAGATACCTACATGTAGATGTTAGCAATAGAATATGATCGCATGTATTATTTTTAAGAAGTTTAGAACCCGTATATATCACATAAATTGAACATGTATCACAGATACAATTACATAAGTTTTGAAACCTCGCAAAATATATTAATGTAATATAACAACAGAACACTCAAACCTGATTTCTTAGGATCATTATTTCCTCTTGAAGATCATGCTGTTCTTTTTGAAGCTGTAAAGTCTTTAGAACATTGAGAAATGCAGCATGTAAGAGATGTTACTTATCCAATAAACCACCACCAGGTTATACAGTGGTCAAATAACAGCAGGCTAGTGGCAATTCTCAGTGCATGCATATATTTCAAATTTTACAATTGCAAAGAGCAACATTCTAATGTCAAATACCTGGTTCTCAAGTGTTTCAGTTCTCTGCTTGGATATTCTGCTGTGTTTTTCAGCTTTTGCAATGGCAACTTGGGTTTCTGGGTGACCATGATTCAGTGCTGCTATTTTTTTAAAATTTTCATTTAAGACAGTTCGTTCGTGTTTGAGCTGCTCATTCTCCAATCTAACAGTTTTTAGCTCTATTTCCAGGGAACCAATCGTGTTTGATTCATTGGTTGATCTCTGCTGTGGGGCATCTTGCTGTGCCTACATGTGAGTGACCATTTGTGTAGAGATATGAATATCAATATACCAATGCTTTTATTATGCACTTGTAAAATAGCAGATTCCTAATTACTTTTGTGTTGCCCCTCTAAAAAATTAATTTGCACATAAAATATTGCTACTTAACTAGATGTAGTGAAAATGGCATAATCATTAAGGCGTTAGTAACCTGCTGATGGCATTTCTTCAATTCATCTTCTTTGTCTTTCAGTTGTTTTGTTAGCAAATCTATACTATCTTTCAATGTGCTGCAATGTTGTTTTAAATCAGTCGCATCACTGAGATCTTCTTTCATCCTGTTCATTTCTTGAGCAATTCTAACCCTATCGTTTCTTTCACGCTCAAAGTCTTCTTCATAGGTGTGGATCTATAATGATATGGTGTGCTATTGAAAAAGGACCGAGTCTGTACAATTGCTTGCATGGGTTTTATATGCCAATTCTACACACCAATACAGAACATTAATATCAATAGTGCTGAAAACACTTTGAAGTACAGTATGCAGCTCTACAAAGAATGTCCTAGTGAAAGTGTTCAAATTAAAATATGCATTTATCAATGCATTAATTTAAATATCCATTAAAGTAGTGATGAACTATAGCAATACAAGGATACATATTTACCACACATGCAAATTCCCCAACCCTCATGCAGACTGCCAAGGACTTGAACATGAAGTAACCCTATGAAATTTGCTCAAATATGAGCTAGGTTAATTCTCTGGAGGGTTGTGAAGGCAGCCTTTCATTTACCCCCCCCCCCCCCCCCCCCCCCTCCGCCCTCCCTGCTCCCTGCTGCATATAAGGTCCGCTTGTCTGGCTATCAATGTACACTTATAGTGAGAACTGCACGCTGTATATGTTCATATTGAATTGTGCACGTCTGAATGTACCAGCACTGGTACACAATCAAATACCAGGTGCCAGACTGACTCACACTGTTTGACAAAATGGGACAATGTGAAGAACATAAACAGGAAAGAAAAAAGAGCCAATGCTATAACTGTTGTTCAATGGAGCAATTTCTTCCCCAACAAACAAAAAAAAAAGGTTGACACAGCTACCAGCCATCAGCAGGAGCATGGAACCAGTGAGCTACAATTGACTACATGCAGCACATACATGCAGCACATCACTTGTGGGGCAGCGGTACAGCTCACTGACAGAGAACCGCCTAACCCAAACATAGCTCAGCAGCAGTAGCCAACCATAGCAAGGGCAAACATGCAACCTACTTGTAATGACACTGCACACAGCACTACACAATAAGGGGTGAGCACTGAACATCCAGCTCAGTAGGACATTGTACAGAGTGTAACAGTCGGTCAGCGAAGAAATTGAGTTGCAGCCAACTGATAAAGGTGGAATCAGAGTTCTGAAGAATGCATTTCATTCACCTTATATAGTTTTTATTGTAATGACATTGAATAGCTGGTGGGTATCTGAAATTAAACAACCTCTGGGGCGAACAAACGTGGTACCCTTGAATCGACTGAGACATACTTAGCACACCCCCCCCCCCCCACCTCTCTCCTCCACAACACAAAAACCTGGCTACGGTGAATGCCAGGAAATGCTGTACTGCGCCACTGAATCCATACAACAATACAGCTCCGTCAACCTTGGGGACATGGTGGTATTGCCACTTTTCCCCCATAATGTAGGCCAACATTTGGCAGTCTTTTTAGAAACCCTCGCAACACTGCCCAAGATCCCAAGGGTGTAGAGGGTTATCGTGGGAAGCATACGAGCAGTGACTTTTGAATCTACATATTTTTGGGTCCATACTATTTCTGTTAACATGCCTTCAAGGATACTTTCTAGGATACCTTCTAGGATACCTTCTAGGATACCATGTTGTAAATGTGGAGGTAGCAGGTGTCTTGTTGCATCACAACAACTTCAGGGATGTCATTGCACAGTTAGCTGCCATCAATATTGCGCTCTTGGTGGGCAGCTTGGAGTAGGCAGACAAAAAACACACCAGGCCAGTTGATATTCTTATACATAGATGAACAATACAGCAGCTTTCTGTATAGCTTCTCTGGTTATTCCCTTTTTATTATTTTAAAATGAAATCGGAGCTACAAGCGGGTCAGCAGCCATGGCACAGCTAAAATTTGGAATGATTGTTGGTTCTCTGAAATTGGGTGGATGAACCTTAAAGGGTGGGGAAAAGGGAATGAGGGCAGAGATCCTGTGGTTCTGGTTTGGTTGGTGCTGGGGTGTGGCCTTGGGGGAACTTTATGGGTAATCTGGGTGGTGCTTGTGGTTAAGTAACTTGGTTTTTGGGCCTCTGGTGTGGAGCTGGGTCATTTGGGTGGTGCCTATGCTTTGAGGAATTGATCGTTGGGTTTGTGTGTAGTATGTGACATCCAGTCATGTGCTTTGGGCCTCAAACAGGCTTCTGGATACACTTCATCATTTCTGTGTATGCACATGGTTATTTACTATTTTTTTCTTTTTTTGTTTCAGCTCATCATGCAACACCACCACATATTCTGAGATGTTATTTTGCTTCTAATTATCTAACATTGCACGTGCTCATATCTATCTTGGATCCCACATCATGTTACTAAGAAATGACATAATAAAACGCACCTGCAATAATTGAACCTGAACATTTGAATTGAGGTTCTCAACTTCCGTTTTCAATTGATTGACCTCTTCATTCATGCTTTTCTTAACTCCTTCAAGCTCTCTTTTCATCTCCAGAACCCTGTTGTCAGCCAGAGCCTTATCTTTCTCCAATGATTCTATAACTTGATGTAGTTCCTAGCACACAGAGCAAATATAAATGATAAACTATTAGACAGGTGCACACATGTACTGAATCATTATTTACCAGCTACTGCGTACGTTGAACTAATACTTTATTGAAGTAAAAATATGATACACGCAGCTGTAAATATATAGTTACGTGATTTCCACAATCTGATTATGCTTCACACAACAGTGCCCAGAAATTCAACATTATATTTGAATTGTACTCTTTAGAGCGACTGTACTTGTTTGCATACTCTTGTACCCATGAGAGGATGATCAATAATAAATACATACATAGTTAAAAGGAGCTAAAAGTAATCACTTCGTTAATCAGTAAATATTTACTTCATCTGACTACCTAATTGCTCATAGATTCAGTACTTAGTTATAATTATATGCACTTAATGTGTGAAGCAGTGCATTTTGACAATCGAATCAAAAGTTGCACGTGTTTCTCTGTCAGGTTTGATGCCGCTAAGGCTATAATTATGTACCAGTACCTCAGTTACATTCAGCATCATTTAAATTTATATGCTTCCAGCTAGTCTTGTACAATATCACAACAGAGTCCCCCAGGTTCATAATGCAGCAAATATGAATTGACATACAGTACTTGTGCCAATCGGATTACGTGCAATTGTGAATCAAAGACTAACTCACCATAATCTGTCCAAAATGATTGTGATATGATACCAGCGTTTGAAGGTGATTATTCAGGTCGCGTGAAGAAGGTCCTTTGTTTGGATCACGCTCACAACACCATGTCACTATCTTGTAGAGTTCACACTCCACTTCTGGTGTAGCTCTTAAGGCCTCAAGTTGTTCTTGCCGTTTATTACGATCAGCACCCCTAGCCTGGATGCCCATGTAGAGGGCAACTATCCCGAAACTGAAAATATCTAGCTTGCAATCATAAGTCTGAGGGTAGGTAAGAACGCCTGTTGGCATGTATGGAAGAGCACCGCTCGATATAGTTATCATGGATCTGTCGACAGTGTTGCCAAAGTCGGCTATCTTTGCTCTCCAGTTTGGAGTGAGGAGGATGTTGGTGGTAGTGAGGTCGCCATGGATGATGGGCGGGGTGAAGGAGTGTAGGTACAGTAGTCCAGCGGACACGTCTCGTAGGACAGAGAGTTTGATCTGGAGGGGGATGTTGGGGTAGGCTTCCAAACACGACTCCAGGTTTGTGTCCATCATTTCCATCACCAGGATGAGGTCAAGATTGTTCGGGTCGTTCCCGCCCTCGACGCCAATAAACTGGACGATGTTGGGATGTCGAAGCTTGCTGTGCAATACACATTCCCTAACAAAGATGGCACCGAACGATGCCAATTGATCACTGGGCATGGAGTCGTACCGATTCCCCACGAGGGCACTACGTAGACCTTTAGCCATGCAAGGCGCTCCATTGTAGAGCAATCCGTGGACCTTACCAAACGCTCCAGCCCCAGGTATGATTACCCTTTCCGTTGGCCACACTACCTGAATTTTGTACGCCTCTAGTGCGTCCATTAGCTCTTCCGCCCTTTTCTTATTGTTGTCGTTGTGGGAGGGTACATGCCGAAACCTTGCAAATGCCTACCAATCCGAGCCCCCTATGAACAAACCTAAAACCAACTTTTCGATACCCCCAATATCACTGTTCTCAAAATCATGACATGGATCTACCATCTATAGCTATATAGCCTCCTTCGACTTCCCGATTGATATTAAGGGGGTGTCTCCAAACTATTTTGGAAAAGATAACGTCATCTTGACGTTGTGGGGGGATGGGGGGGGGGGGGGGGGGGGGGGGGGTCAGGTGCATGACGTTTTCAGATGTATCACAACCTTGGATATCAATGACATTATGGGGAGAGGGGGGGGGGGGGGGGGAGGGGGGGGGGGGGTACAATGACGATATCTTTTCCGAAATAGTTTGGAGACGCCCCCTAAATGAGACTGAATAGATTAATGGTTGCAGCGAAAGGGCCTAACACGTGTTTTCAAATTATTTGAAATTCTAAAAATACCTACTGTATGTCCTCTGTCTTACGCAGCCTGTTCATCATGGAGTTTAAGTAATCAATTCAAATGTTTTAATTCATGTACACTGATTTTTATTGTACGCGTCGATCGCTGCAACCAAAGATTATTGTATGACTGAGCTACATACGTAGGCTTATAGAAACCTGTTTACATTGTGATATTACAATTATTTACGTACACCGAACAAAAACTTATGTCGCCCTGAGTCGAGGGTGGCCGCTACAATTCCTAAGAGCGGTTAATGAAAACAAGTAACTAAAACGTTCTCAACGAGAAAGTTGGTGGTATATAAGATTTGAAGGCAATTGATGGTGTAAAAAGCAAGGAACAAGGTCTTATATCAGAAGGGAAAATGTAATAGTCCTATACTTAGCACACAAACAACACATGACCTAGAAATGTGCTAAACATAGGATTATTACATTTTTCCTTCTGATGAGACCTTGCTTCCTTGCTTTTTACACCATGCACCAATTGCCTATTATCACCAACTTTCTCGTAGAGATTTAGTTACTTGTTTCCTTGATTTTTGTTCATACCCAAATCACTGAAATCACTGCCAATAATATGTATATCGCTTTTAGGATGCCCTTGCGATTCTAAAACATCGTCTCGAACTTCATTGAAGGTATATCGCACGTCGTTTCGCTCGTTCTTTTTTCCTGACGTGAAGGCATTTTGAGAAAAACAACTTCACTAACAAAAGAGGTTACACCAAACGACGATTGAAGCACCAAAGCGTTTACTCTAGTTGTTCGCCATTTATCGGAAGTTTTGAAAAATTCGCTAGTAACTTTCATATACAGGTTTGCCGAAGGCCAGGCCGGACCTTCTGGCCTGATCTTCAGGTCGGACCCCGGCCTGAAAGGTTGGGTTGAGGCCGGCACACCCCTTAAAGATGCACTGATGTAATTTGACTATGGCAAGCAGATTATACAATCATTCACACGATTGTACATGTACATGCATTGCGCAGAAGTGAGACATAACTAAATCACCCAGAGGTCTGGATTTGTAGGAGACACAAGGGAGGTATCTGAGTCTAGGGAAGAGCTGCCTGAGGCCATGGCGGCCCCAGCGCTTACCGAAGGGAGTGGCCAACCCACGAAGGGCGCCAAAGGGGAGGGGCATTATCGATTTTGCAATCTTAATACTTTGTTAATCGCTATTTGTACGCTCTGATGAGCTATTTTACGTTAGGAACACATAGCTACATGTAGTAAACATAGGCCATGGCCCCCTGCCCCCCCCCCCCCCCCCCCCCCCCCCCCGACCTTTCGGGCCACAGGCCGGGGAGCCTGGCCTGTCTTTCGGCAACCCTGCTCGTATAGGATTTGACCCCGACTATGAACTCACTAACAAGACTCCCGACATCAGATCGTTAGCAATAGAACTAGAAGTCAAAATTGAGCAGTTTCGTCTTTGTTATATGTCACAGAACCGCGCGGTTGTAGAGGTACTGCCCGTCCTCGTACCCAGTCCCGGAACATGGTCTCCTCCTCCTCCTTCTTCTTGGCAACACATAACACGGGATAGGATCAATTATAAACAATGAAAATTTCACCAATAGTTTCAGAATAAGCTGGAAGAGCCGCTTTCATACAAAATAATTTTGGTAAACAATTGACTGTGCGGTCTATGTAAGACGCATAATTAACTTATAAGATGTAATTTTAGATATCTAAAATTTGTATAAATAGCGAACAACTTAAGAGTAAACGCTTTGGTGCTTCAATCGTCATTTGGTGCAATCTCTTTTGTTGGTGAAGTTGTTTTTCTCAAAATGCCTTCACGTCAGGAAAAAAAACGAGCGAAACGACGTGCGAAATACCTTAAGTTCGAGACGATGCTTTAGAATCGCAAGTGCATCCTACAGCGATACATAATATTTACAGTGATTTCAGTGATACAAAAATCAAGGAAACAAGTAACTAAAAACATTCTCTACTAGAAATTTGGTGGTATATAGGCAATTGGTGGTGTAAAAAGCAAGGAAACAAGGTTTTATCAGAAGGGAAAATGTAATATTCCTATATTTAGCACATTTCTAGGGCATGTGCATGTGTTGTTAGTGTGCTAAATATAGGGCTATTACATTTTTTCTCTTCTGAAGACCTTGTTTCCTTGGTTTTTACACCACCAATTGCCTTCAAATCCTGTACTGATACCACCAACTTTCTCGTAGAGAATTTTTTAGTTACTTATATACAAAGTAGAAAAATATTAATTATTCATGACGGTGTTAAACCATACGCGTTATTTAGGAAAACACATTACATAGAAAAATTCAAAAGATATCCTGCTTATACACAAACATTTTACGTCTTACAAGTTATCTAATTATGCGTCTTACGTAGTCAATTGTTTACCAAAATTATTTTATATGAAAGCGGCTCTTCCAGCCTATTCTGAAGCTATTGGTGAAAGTTTCATAGTTTAAAAGTGTTCCTATCCTGAGTTATGCGTTGCCAAGAAGGAGGAGACCATGTTCCGGGACTGGGTACGAGGACGGGCAATACCATTTTGTTCTCTACAACCGCGCGGTTCTGCAGAGGCGGATCCAGGGGGGGGGGGGGGGGGGGGCGGGGTTTGGGGGTTGCAACCCCCCCTTTCATATATGGTAACGCGAAGGCACCCCCCCCCCCCCCCCCCCCCCCCCCGCCTTTTCGTGTCGAGTGTAAAGCGGACACCCCCCCCCCCCCCCCCCCCCCCCCCCGCATTTCGTATCGCGGGTCTCAACCCCCCTTTAGGAAAACCCTGTATCCGCCCCTGTTCTGTGACATAAAACAAAGACGGAAATGCTCAGTTTTGACTTCTAGTCCGATTGCCCAACAAGCTAAACGATCCGATCGTCGGTAGTCTTGTTAGAGACACGGGTCGCTTATTTGTAATGAGATTCATAGTCCAACTGAAATCCTATAAGGTGGCTGATATACGTGTACAATTATTGACGTAATGTTTACGTTTTCGATTGTTAAATGGATGAGTTACGACCGTACCAGATAAAGGTAGCTTGGCCGGACAAAAAAGTACTGCCAGTCGGTAAAGGTGCGTTTGGAAAAGTCCATGGTATTACCTACAACGGTGCACCCTGCGTAGCTAAAAGCCTGCACAACATTTTGATGGGAAAGGGCATATATGAGGCCGTGTGCAGAGAACAGTCTGGTTCACTTTTAACCAGGTTCGTTAGGGAATGCGTTCTGCACAGCAAGCTTCGACATCCCAACATCGTCCAGTTTATTGGCGTCGAGGGCGGGAACGACCCGAACAATCGTGACCTTATCCTGGTGATGGAAAGGATGGACACAAACCTGGAGTCGTGTTTGGAAGCCTACCCCAACATCCCCCTCCAGATCAAACTCTCTGTCCTACGAGACGTGTCCGCTGGACTACTGTACCTACACTCCTTCGCCCCGCCCATCATCCATGGCGACCTCACTACCACCAACATCCTCCTCACTCCAGACTGGAGGGCAAAGATAGCTGACTTTGGTAATAGTGTTGATGAATCGATTCTTTCCACGGCTCCCGGTGCTCTTGCATACATGCCTCCCGAGGCAAGCATCAAACCACTGAAATATGATTATAAACTAGACATCTTCAGTTTCGGAATAGTAGCCCTCTATACGGGTATCCAATCCAAAGCTTCGTACTCTGAAAAGAAAGAGGAGCAGATTAGAAAGTTGAGTGATGTACCAGAAATGAAGTCCCTACATGGCATTGTCATGTGGTGCTGTGAGGATGACCAGGGAAGGAGGCCTACAACAATGGAACTAAACAACCACATACAAAAGCTATGCCCACTCAACTCTCATATGAAACTGAAAATGGTTAGTGATGTGCCACAATTCTTTGTGTGTTGCCACATATGATACCATTATTATCATAACTGTTGGTATATATCTAACTATCAATATTTGAAATGCATGTTGGAGGCATGTTTGATACTAAATTTTAAAGATTTTGTCTGATCAGCTAATAATATAATCATATTGGTTAAATACATGCATAAATCATGAGATGGACATCATTTAAAATGGCGTCGCACTAGGACCAGGACTGTAGCGTCCGCAGTACTCTACTGGTTCTACTGAATATAATGTCAGTAGATTTCGAAGTAATATTATATGTTAAGGAATAAATCATCCCTGGGATTCTGAAGTTGCTAGCTAGGAGCATGGGCATTTTGATGACAACTTAAGCTTAAAACCATGCACCAATATCTAATCTATCCACAAAGATCAAAACATAAAACCATTAAGAGCTTAAACACCAAAGCTTAAATACAATACCAAAGATCAAGGATGGTCATTATCTCTTGTATTAGTAATTAATTACTGCATGGAAATGTTTGCTCAACTTGCATTTCAGCAATTGATTGCATTGTTTGTAAAATATATTACTTCAATGCCATAATAGTACTCTGAGAGTGTTGTTTAGAATTGATGATACTGGGAACACCAGATATAGGGCATGTAGCAGCAGTAAAGTGGGCTATGCTGAAGTGGGGAGGGGGGGGGGGGGGGGGGGTAATTGGGCTGTTGGGGGTATTTATTGTGCATTCGCTGTGAAAGCAAAACAGCTCTAGAGCTTGAAACCATGTTATGTGTTCATGCACGAAATATTATATTACCATGACACAGGAACCTTATTCAGAGGGTGTCGCTAAGGAGATTGAGATGCACGCACATCAGCACGTGCCAATGGATGACCGTGTATCAAGGATCCATGAAATTGATGCGGGAGAGGGGCACATATCAGGCGATCCCTTTGGCTCAGAAAGTGAAAGCTCGCATGTGGCCTCTGACAGGACCAACACCCATAGCCGTATGGAGGGGCTGCTGGGTGAACAAAACGCTCAGATTTTTCACTACAAACTATTGGAAGGGAGCCACGTCTCTGAGATACACAGGCTGCATTGGGAGCTCAACGAGAGCATGCTGGCTCGTCAGGAACTGGAAAGGAAGTGTGACACGTTTCAGAACAGACTGGATGGTCTGGGTACCCATGTAGCACATCAACAGGATCCATCGCTGCACGTTGGAGGATGGGAACTGTCAGAGGAGGTATGACGTATGTCTTTAACACTTGCATGTATTACCATTGCATCTGTATGCATAAATTTAAAACCTTCATACGGCACAAGTGGTATGAATTCTTTATTTCATTCATGTGCATGTGATTTTAATTTTGATTTTATATCAGGTAAATCAACTATCTCTCCAAGACCAAGCGGTAATTCTACGGAAGCAGATAGCCAAGTTGAATGAGGAGAAACTCAAGTATCAGTTGGCAGAGGTTTGTGTGTTTAAAAAGCCTTTGTCAAGTCTGATGTTTCCTTGTCGTAGACTCCCATAATATAAAATCTTTCTTATGACATGTTTGTATACCCTTTTGTTTTCTAAGGCAATGGAAGACCACACCACCGAGGGCCAGTTACATGTACACAAAGATGTTATGAGGTTACAGCAGGAAAATGAAGGACTAAAGGAACAAGTTGAAGTCCTGAAAATGCAGGTAATGTGTGATATGAATGTCAACATGATAAATTGCAGTTTCTCAATAGCTTAGCACTTATTTAGAAGACTTTAACACAGAGAGAACTGACAGGACAAGAGCAATGGAGAATATGGAAAAACTGAAAAAGGAACTTGACCACACATTGCAAAGCCAACTCACTCAGCATAAAGCTATACTTGCAGACCTGGAGAGGTTAATAAAAACTCAGACACAAAAATTTGTGCAAATGATAGAGGAAGCAGAAGAGGAGGTAGCAGTGAAGGAGTCCGAGGTGAAGCAGTATCAGACACAGGTGGAGAATTACAAAAAACAGGCAAGAGATATTTTTGAAGAGAATTAAGGCATCTGATTTATGTTATGCATTTACTGTAGGTTGACATCCTCACTAGGCGTGAAGAGGTTCAGAAAAGGGTAGGTGCATTATTGCTGCCGGGCTGTGGCATCACTATAACATTGTGCATTATTTACCCGTGTGCCCAGAAATGTCCTTGTACATGTAAACATGTAAACAACCACTTTCAGGACTTATTGAAATCGCCTCTTATATATTTGTTGAATATTAACTAATAGAGCTAAGAAGATATCTTCAGTAACTGTTAGGCAGAATAAGTCTGCCTGTTGTATCACCATAGCATTATCTGTACACATGGTAATGTATAGGCTAAACAGGACCCCTTGGTTTTGAAGAGGCTTGCTGTGGGGGTGCAAATTATTGACATTTTATCATCATGTGTAATCAATTATACGCTCAGATATGGCAATGGAAATATACTGACCTGTAACACCAATTCACCGTTATTAATATCCATGCACGTAAATGTAACTGTACTAAACGGTTATAAATCAATGCAAAATATGAAACATACAAATATCATCTCAATCTCATAGAATTCACACACACACAACTGGATGTGAGAACAGTTATTTGTCATCATGTGCATAGCATATGTCATCCCGAAATTGTAAGGGTGATGTGGCATCTGCAATAGCATACTAATATTATAACCATCTGCCACTCCCTGGTAGAAATGTCATTGAATCAGGGTACAAGTGTACTACACACAGATTGAGTGAACCCTGCAGCTATGTGCATGTGCAATTGTGTGTTCGCAGGTTGCTTTCAAACAGATGTTTTTATATTTTCTGGCAGACTGACCATACAACACCGGCCCTGCACCCCCATCCACCCCATGTTGTGGGACAACCCGCATTCGACCCATCATAT
Source organism: Eunapius fragilis (assembly GCA_963681505.1). Lineage (NCBI taxonomy): Eukaryota > Metazoa > Porifera > Demospongiae > Spongillida > Spongillidae > Eunapius > Eunapius fragilis. The sequence continues at coordinate 574,861 of OY811988.1, read as the reverse complement.
ACTCCCCATGGTCATCAGTCATCACCAGCATATCAATCCCCACAGGAGCAGGGGAGTGAAGTGGATGATTTCCCCCTGTACCAGTCCCAGCCCCAACCACCAGGGAGGTATGCAGCACACTATGGTCCGCAGGTGTACGACAACCCACAATACCAGTGGGGGTGGCAGCAGTCTGTGAACGCACAGGGATTTGTGAACCCCCAGCCTGGAACAAGTCTGCCTCAGATTCAGTGGCTTGTTCACAACGTTGTGCAAGCTGTCAATGATCCAAGATTTAGCCAGACCAGTGATGTTCCACATGTAATCAGATATCCGGCACCCAGGTCAAACGTTGACTACCGTCAGTCTACACCTGTCGTTGCTCATACCTCAGATGTCCCAGCAGTCAATTTGCAGTCAAAAAAGAACTGAGATGTTGATACCTGTGAGGGGGTTATGTTCAGATGTGTGGCAAATGGCATGTGTATTAACACTGATTGTGTATTCTGTTGCACATTCATTTCTTTTATTGATAACCAATCACAATAATAACAGAAACTATATACGATGATCACATTAATTAATACGCACATGCATTAATCGACTGCCAAATAAAAATAATTAAAAAATGCCACTAGTATGACCTCAAGTGCCTACTTGTGGCAACATTTCTCAGAACGCCACAGGACCTAGGCAAGCATGATCTAGGTACGTCTGTACCACATTAAGCAAGATATTATACACTTTCAAAACGTACATGTGCAGCTAAAACCTTCCAATTTAAAGCATTTTACCAATCCATTGCGGTATCCACTATTAAAACGTTTTATGTCTGTAATAAGGTAGCGTAGGTAGCGCGATAGCGTACGTACGTAGGTAGTGATCAGTTATTATTTAAAAGGTACGTAGTCGCATTAGAGCCATTCCTAATGTGAAAATAGTTTCCCGATCGGATCTTTTTTGATTCCCCATGCGGGTGGGTAGCTATATAGCTATTATCCATTATTTACTTTAAATCATATCATGCACGTCCATCACATATGCCTCATCATCAGCCCGCTGCCTACACCTGAGTTTTCAGCCCCGAGTTGCAATTACGTTGGATACATTATACGCATTCTAAAGCTCTACATAATATACTCAAAAGAGGTGTTATATTGGAATACAGGACATAATATTGGTGGGTGGGGAGGGGGAGGGGGTGGGGGGGGGGGGGGGAGAATAGGATTATAATGACGTGGGCGGAGGACGGGTAACTATAATCACATTTGGAATGGCCTAAACTATACTTACTGTTTTTTAATTATAAAACAACACAGAAGGATGGCTTTGATTATTATTTTTAAATATCGAAACGTCTTCTGAAAGCTAAGTGCGGTTATAATTAGTCTGAGGACCACTGCCGGTCTGGTAACAACCGTGCTGATTATTGGTCCCCACTGCAGGATTTCAGCACTTAGCATAACTCATTTCAGCATGCACCACCTTTCAGCATGATTACCCAACCTCTATAGCTAATTGCAATGAATAATTTTACTCGGTAACCCTCCGGTTCCTAATGGATATCTATAAGACGCTATCGGCATCGCTGCAGCAGCTGCTCTCTAAGCACGTGTGGTACATTTTTCTGAAAAAAGGTTAAAAAATTTCGTCCATGCTTACAACACTACCAGGCAGAAGTGACAGCTTGCGCCAGTAAGCGCCAAGCAAATCAGTAGTACACCATCTTAATTTTTTCTTCTATGGTAATGATTTCCGTAAGATCTTTCCCATTCTTTCCCATCCACGTATGCAGCTTGCGACACAACGTATAATCGTCCGCAATGAACATGTGACAATAATGCATGGAATTAGTTTTAAGTTCAGTGTGCATGAAAAGCGATTTTTCTATCTTTAATGGCTGAAAACGAATCAATTAATGTACCATACTCCAAGGTTGCTGAATTATTATGTTCAATCGAAATCAGAGCCAAGCTTTCAAGCCTATCTTCTGTCATTGTTGAACGCAGAAATGTCTTTATACTGTGATTGGAAAAACATCACGGCTATATTCTTGCTGAACATGAAACATCTTCAAACCACATCGAAACACATAAAATTTTGGATAGATACAGAAAAATCGGCTGAACCAAAAACAAACGATTGATATAGTGCATGAATTCCAAATGTGCATCCTTGCCGAAGAAATGCATTAGCGGGGAGTACTTGAGCTGTTAGTTCAAGTTTCTGGCTCTAACATGGCATTTGAGGAACAGAACTTTGGTTTTCTTTTTAAAAAAAATTCCATCTCTTAATTAAGCACTCAGTCTGCAGAGATGACGTACTATGGAAGCATTGTATGACTTGCTATCTGGTGGTAATGAAGATAGTGACATCGATGAACTGAACTCAGTTATATTCACTGAGCTAAAAGCGCTAATGCATATTGTACCAGAGCAGAATGCTACTCCGATGGATGTGCGCATTTTGTTGACGGCTGCCATAGCCCTATTGCAGTTGCATCAGCAGAACGGAGCTTTTCAAAATTTTGAAATTTATACATTACCTTAATATAGTTTCTGGAAAATCGCAGTCGATTATTCTTGTCGGACCCTTTACAACAATGCATGAAACAATTTGCTTGTTCGTAGGTGGCCAACATCCAATATCCGTGAATTCAATCTGCTGCATTTCTCCATCCTGGCTGCCCAGCGTATTGTGAAACGTTACGCCAGAGGATGTTGTTGATGCCAATGATGGTTCTTTGACCTGAGCATATACTGATGGGCTTTTATTTGACAAATTAAAGTGTCATGGCTCCATATCTGTTAATAGTGTTAATAGCATCTAGCGGTGGTATGTGTACGAGTGCTAATAAGCATATGAATAATTAAGTAGCAACAGTTTGGCGGCCCTTTTGACCGGCGGCCCTTAGTCTGCCTAGCGTTAAGGCCGGCCCTGTCCTTGGACTAGGGTAGCGTAGGGTATAGTTGGCAGTGGGGAGTGGCCGTCAGAGGGGAGTGGCCGACCCTATTTTGCCGACCACTCCCCACTGCCGACGCTACTAATGGATGAATTACGACCGTACCGAATAAAGGTAGTTTGGCCGGACACAGAGGTGATGCCAGTCGGTAAAGGTGCGTTTGGAAAAGTCCATGGCATTACCTACAACGGTGCACCCTGCGTAGCTAAAAGCCTGCACAACATTTTGATGGGAAGGGGCATATACGAGGCCGTGCCAAGGGAACAGTCGGGCGCACTTTTAACCAGGTTCGTTAGGGAATGCGTTCTGCACAGCAAGCTTCGACATCCCAACATCGTTCAGTTTATTGGCGTCGAGTTCGGGAACGACCCGAACAATCATGACCTCGTCCTGGTGATGGAAAGGATGGACACAAACCTGGAGTCGTGTTTGGAAGCCTACCCCAACATCCCCCTCCAGATCAAACTCTCTGTCCTTCGAGACGTATCCGCTGGACTACTGTACCTACACTCCTTCGCCCCGCCCATCATCCATGGCGACCTCACTACCACCAACATCCTCCTCACTCCAGACTGGAACGCGAAGATAGCTGACTTTGGTAATAGTGTCGATGAATCGATTCTTTCCACGGCTCCTGGTGCTCTTGCATACATGCCTCCCGAGGCCGGCATCAAACCACTGAAATATGATTATAAACTAGACATCTTCAGTTTCGGAATAGTAGCCCTCTATACGGGTATCCAATCCAAAGCTTCGTACTCTGAAAAGAAAGAGGAGCAGATTAGAAAGTTGAGCGATTTACCAGAAATGAAGTCTCTACATGGCATTGTCACATGGTGCTGTGAGCATGACCAGGGAAGGAGGCCTACCACAATGGAACTAAACAACCACCTGCAAAAGCTATGTCCACTTAACTCTCATTCTTCAAATATGAAACTGCTGATGGTAAGTGATAAGTATAACAATCCCTTAGATATGATGCTTGTATGGAAGTGAAACGTTAGGTTTCAATACCCATTACTAAGCTTGATATAGTTATTCCTAGACCTTTGAAATAGATGTAGGTATAATTGGTTTACTAAGCTCCTTAGGGTGGCTTGTCCAAACTATTTTTGGAAAAATTAGCGTTATTGTGACGTTAGCATATTAACCCTCCCCCCCTCTGAACAAGAACATACTTGCGACAATAAAATTTTTCTTAGCGTCGTAGCCCCCCCCCCTCCCCCCCCTAACGTCACAATGACGCTAATTTTTCCAAAAATCGTTTGGACAAGCCCCATTACTTATTCACTTTTAGGATTGGCCCGTTTACATTGTATCTATTCATGTTTGAATCATGGAATTCAACCTTTTACTTTACTTCTGCTTTCTCACATTGCAATGTACACAAAATTCAAAACTAACAGTCAAATGAATGTAGCAGCAGGCTGTCTAAAGTTGTAGAGGAACTGAAAATGAAACTTGAAGACCAAAATGCACAGGTTAGTCAATGGATCATTATTTACAGACAGTGCAATTCTTTGTTTATATTGGATGTATAGTTATTGTGTGACTAAACGTCATCTGTTTGTGCTTGGTCTATCCATTTGTGTTGTGTTTGTTAGCTGTATTTGGTTTTCACTGACCTTATATGGCAAACAGATGTAACTGACTGATGAGGTTGTAGATTAGAACAAATGCAGCTCAATATCTGATATATTATAATCAAGTTCAAAGCTATTATTGTTTTGGTACCATGAAATCTACACATATTTAACCATTGGTACGCTGCATGGTGAATTTCCATCAGATGCAAGTGTATGCGGAAGACTTCAAACGTGAGCGCGATGACAGGACCAATCAGGCTGCAGCACGGATACAGGCTGAGGATAAACTTAAACATCACATGCTTGAATGTGAAGAAAGCAAAACCAAAATGCAGCTGGCCATGGAAAAACTGACAAATGAATTGAAAGCCAAGGTAGACCAACTAAAAAATCACATGGTGTGTATTAATGTACTATATGGAACACTACAATTTGAATTATTGTTAATCATATGGTACCATAATACTAGAATTGGGTCAGAGGAAGGAAGTTGTGACAAAACCTTAAAACCTTACAGGTTGATAAACTACGCACCACTGATGAAGTGGTTTTTCAACTTAGAACTACGCTTGAAGAAATATCGAAGGTAAGTATAGATTTCAGTTGCATTCATGCACATAGTGTGCGTATAAATTCATTACTAGTATTCAAAATAGCTGATAATTGATTTTAACCTTAAGATGTTTGTGCATACAGTAAATTGGCTCAGGTTCTCTAATTCTAATTTTGGATACTTGTTGGACATGATCGATTTTCAATACCCTTTTTTGATGCTAAAAGTCCATGAATACATGTAGTTACCTACCAGGCAATATCGTGACATATTAACTACATACCCAGTGAGTCTAAAGTAATGAAGTGGCATTGCGAGTAATAATTGTTCACGTATAGCCTAAAAGTACACCAGATAGCTTTCAATGAGCAACTTCATAAGTTCGTATCAGCAACAAATGCACTAGGTGTTTTTACAGCAACAGGAGTTAAAAAAAAAAATCTATACACTAAAAAATATATTAATTGTTTTAGAGACTTGTTATATTTTGCTTGAATTTTACAATTTTAATGTTATGAGAAATTGTACGCGAGAAAATAAATGTAATTATGGTCATATAGTTGTGGGGGCCATCAACTAACAGAACAATCATAAATTAGGGAAATGGGAGATGCTGGCAAAGTTCCTGCTGAATCGTTACAGAAAACGTCTGATACAGGCATGACAGCCAGTTCTAGTATTTGCAGATCAGTTTTTTGCTATTGAAAGGGTACCGTGTACTACATGAATTTTTCTAGGGTAGTAGGAACATTTTAATCTGCACCCAATATTCCACCAAATAGAAGGATTTTCAAAATGGTGATAAGAAGGCAATGATGAATTGTAAGAGTGGTGAGGTAAGCTTTTGCTTTTGCAGGGATGGGATTATAGAGAGAGATAAAATGTGTGTGTGTGTGTGTGTGTGTGTGTGTGTGTGTGTGTGTGTGTGTGTGTGCTAGGGTTTCCCACAGAGTCTGGTGCTGAGTGGGTGTTTATTATCAAGTACAAGTGTTGTATAGATAAGTGGTAAAGATTGATTTGTATAGGCTAAATGTGTTAGAGAAGCATGAACCTCAGATTGCATAAGACAGTTATGGCCTAATCAACAAAAATAATACAGGGAGGTGCTCGGGGAAGCACTGATGTGTGTGTGGGATTGTGTGTTTCAGTTTGTTCGGTGCATATTTATGAGATGTTATAAAATAATTTTGTCTATTGTACAGAGAGAACAACTTCAAAAAGAAAAGGAAGGTTTGAAAATGGAAGTAAAAGTGCTTAAGCAGCAGGTTTGACATCATATGGTAGTAATCCATTTACACAAGATGATCAGTTCTGGTATTTAACTAGCCTTTTTATAACAAAATCAGGGAGTACAGTATTTAGGATTTTAAGTGTTAATAATAGCCAATTCCTCTATCAAGGGAATACTGTACAACTAACCTTATGATAGCATATTATGAATAGAGCAAGCAATCACCAACGTTTGTATGTGTACAACATACTTGGTGAAACAAGAAACACCAGACAATGTAGACATGCACCCTTGTCCCCACACTTGAACCAAAACAACCTTTCCATTTCTTATAAGTGTTATTCGATTGGTTTAATACATTTTTTGTTGTATTATTAATGCAGTATAGCGGCTATATTCAAAGGCACTAGCTGCAGAACATTTAGAACTTAGATGCCCCAAAATTTATTCCTTTTGATGAATCAATTTCTGAATGAAAGTTATACTCAATACGAATTTCAAGCTCACCACATTTGAATCACTGACCTTATAACTCACTCATGGTAGACTTGGTTATAAGTTTCCAATCCAAGCTTTGTTTATGACAGTAAGGTAAATGCTCTGTCCCTTTTTTTGATACAGGAAAGAATTGTCATGCTACCCAAAATATTCCTAAAGTAATAAAGAGGCTTGCAAAAGCCCCTGGGCCATCACAAAGATATCCTGATAAATGACACAATACTAGAACACTCCAGATCCAATGAAAAGAGCTTATAGTAGTAGTCCCCTGTCTACAACTGTACAAGGGGCTCCATACCTTGGCTACGGCCTATCAGTCTATTATAAAGGCTCATTGCCCGTGGCTGTTGCAGCACTGAGTAAGTTTTAGCTAGCAGTCTGTGGATAACGTTATTGTGGGTATGGGATAGAAGTCAGTTCATGTATGCAGTATTAACTGGCAAAAGAGTGAGGCTGTACAATTAAGTGGCTTGCCATGGAGTGCAAGCTGCCAAGCAAACCAAAGATGAAATATGATTTAATTCTTATGACCCGGTATTTTATAATAGCTTACATGCAACAAATGAAGATGGATGTTGTAGGATTTGTGAACACTGTTTGTAACAAAATTAATCCTAACAGTCTGCACTGAGATTATGGAAATTATGCATCAGGCTAGGGATTTGAAACAAACTATTAATGACTTACAAAAATACATTAACTTATCAGTTCATACTTGATCATTACTACGCAGTCTTTTATATCTGGGGGAAAAATTCCTGGTGCATGAATCCCCACTTCTTAATTTTTACACTAACAGTGCCCACAAATCCTACATCTACACCATCTCAGTTATTACATTCATCCAGCTGAATGTTGTCAAGGAACGCCTCAGTGATACAGAAAATCTTTTGAAACAACAATTGACAGAACTAACGTCACAATTGCGTGAAGCCAATGAGGAGATAGCAGTGAAGGTGGCCCAGGTGAAGCAGTACCAGAAGCAGGTGGAGGCCTACAAACAACAGGTAATGTAGCTTTTCTTGAATGCAATTTCCATACACGGAATATAATTGTGATGGAGGGATTTGCATTTTGTCATACATGGGAAACATGCATGTACAGTACAATGTTGTAATTTAAGCTCTAATTTAATAAACGTGGAGCTGCCTTCTGTACTGTTACCTTCCATTTCCTTATCTGACACGTTTAACTGTCTTAGCTCACTTTGACCGCTCAGTGTAACTTTGGGTTCAGATACGATTCAGACACAGAGATTTGCACCAAATAAGTTGTTACAATATTCTCCTGCAATTGTCTCAGACGTTTTTAATTTCTTGTTGTTGATGGTTGTTTCAATTACTGACTCTTATCCACATACAAATCATGGATGAGTTAAACATACATACATGTATTGTAATTTATTAATTGACATGTATATTCTATACCCCAGTGCCATTCTACACAAGTGACTACAGTTGAAACCTCTAATCATTCAGTATCACATCCTGGTCACTTAGAACCAACTGCAATCCATCAGGTACCCCCTGTGCTGGAGGTCACACTATCAAGCCGTGTTGAAGGCATGGCCCTTGAACCAGAGCCTGCACTTCTAAGCAAAAGCAGGGGGTATCAATCAGTTGCAATGTTGCCCAAACCTGTTGGAGGTGATCAGGATAACGACAGGGATGACCTGCCTCCTCCCATCTTTGAACCCACTTCCTTCCAACAGATGCATTGCAGGAGTCATGGGGAAGTCCCCTACAAGCCACCCCCACCTCATTATGCTCAATACTCGCATTTTCAGTCGGTTATTCCAATCGACTACAACTATGGTGTACCCATACCTACGTTCACTGAAGCCCCACATCACAGCATGGGGAGGAAAGACATTCAGCAACATGCTTCTGCCAGAGTACAAGGTAAATACATGTACATTGGGTTAATTAGCAATGTGCCCCTCCACTCTGGTCAGCAATTAGTTATCAGTACTCCCATGCTCTACATCCATACCAGGACCTGCACAGAGCAATAGCATAGCGCAAAGGATGGATGATGGCTTGAGGCATTCACCCCTCCAAAGTGGTCCAGTCGTGGATGTGTCATGCGATGGTGCCCCTTTTGACCCCAACCTGCTGTGTCGTGTGTGTGGTGTTGTATTTAGGAAGGGAGAGATTCAGAAATATAAATGCCATGCCGAGACTTGCGGCAGACATTGATAACTCCAGCAACCTGGTACATATACATGTATTGCAGCTGTTGTTATTGTTTTTGTTGTTTCACTTCTAGATCAATTTCATGGTGGTCTAGCAATATGAACATGCATGTCTTAGTTTCACGTACACTAGTACTGTATGGGCATACAGTAAGAAAGAAATAACTTCTTTCTTTGTAGAATCGAAGTAATGTCTATTGTCCTGTTCGTCATCCTGGCCTGGGCGGGGGAATGTACATTCTGTGGACAGCTTCCAAAGTTTATGGCCATTCAGTTATTGGTTACATTTGATTGTATACAATCCTTTTAGGATTGGGCGACAAAACCAACCTTGTGATATTCCTATAATAACAAGCCATGCTCTGGGCCCCATTGAGCATGGGGGTGCAAGCTAGATCAAGGTGCAACTGATCGTTTCAGATGTTTGTGTTTGTTTATGTGATTGTGTGTTATATAATTGTAGATAATACATGTATATAGTTTTTTTAAATAGTACACTATTGTAAATTATTATAATTATAGTCAATAATAATAATAATATGCACATTAAGGTACTACAACTAAAAGTCACAAGATGTGGTTGGTGGGACACATCTGGCCAACATTGCCCTGATATTCTGCCTCATGAGGGTGAGGCTAAGTATATGTACTCACAAGTTGTTCGTCCTATCGACTAGTGATGGCCTGGTCGGCACATACCATCTAATGTACATGCTATTCTGGGCCCCTATCTCCCTGGGATCTACTTTGTATCACATATATATGTACTAATGCAAATGCAGCAGAACACATGTTAAACTCATAATTGCAATGCATATACAATAGTTGCAAGTTACAACTGGGACCATTGGCCACATATCTGAATATGACGCTCATAGTTTTCAATATCTCCCTTCCTAAATGCATTTTGACAGATGGGACATCTAAGGAATGGGTCAGGAGGGGTGTAGACTGATGATATCTCACCACCCAAACAATTTAGCTGGGCATTAGGCATCACATAAGGACTTCTTTGAACAGGCCAATGAGACTGAGGCACACTTGTTCCAAGCCGAGGTTGAGGGTTCACAAATCCCTGTGCATCCACAGCCTGCTGCCACCCCTGCTGGTAGTGTGGGTTATCATACACCTGTGAACCATAGTTTGCTATGTCCACATTGGTGTGTGCATACCTCCCTGGTGGTTGGGGCTGCTGGTATGGGGAGCCGTGAGGCAGCCCTGATGCAGCCCGCACCTTTACAGGCGAGCGGCTCTGGGGGGCCTTTTGGTGAGAAGGGGGCAATATTGGGGGTGGAAGATCATCATCCTCTTCACACTGTGTTCCCTGTTTGGGGGGATGCTTTGATGGATGTGACTGTGAATTCCCTTGAACCTGCTCAGGTGCAGTGATGTAGACCGGTGATGGCTGGTAACCATAGCCTTGGAATGATGGAATATTGGGTGGGTTTGTTCTCAGAGGGAATCCAGGGGCCACCTGTTCCATACCTTGGTGTGCATATGGATCCTCGTGGTTTGGCTGTCTGACCTGACTATCCTGGTAGGCTTGTTGTGCACTTGGTGTCACTTTGGGGGGGTCTATGTCATTGATTGTAGGTTGTGGGGGCAGTATGGGAGGGTCAGGCTGATAGAAAAAGGAACATAGCCATAGTAAATACAGACGCAACATGCACACAGCATGCACTAGAGATACATAATAATTACTACATGTTCTTTATATAAAGGATCAAACTAGAAGTGGAAGATTTTTTTGAACGCTGATCCCTAATATGTATACATATACATAGGAGTGCGACTGCATAGTCCATTGCATCCATTTGTGTGGCCAGTAAATGTTGTTAGTATCGTACTTCTGGTAATTTTATTTCCGGCCAGCAGTGGGCAATGAACAATAACAAAGAACCTACACAAGGCTATGAGGATTAAAACTGAAGTGTTGGCATCATTAATGTACATGTACACATCATGAAAATCTCATGGAAGCAGAACTTTAGTAGACATGCCCTGATATGTAGCAGAGCAGAAACAATACAATGTAGTGAACTTGTGAAATATACTATATTGTCGAAGTGTTTATCAGTCATTGTACTATCACAACTACTGGTACCTGTTGGTTGTTTGTCTCAGTCTTCATTCCACATTTCACCTTAAGGTTTTCATTCTCGATAAGAAGCTACAGATTTTCCATGAGGACATAGAGGCACACGTATCATAAATTTATCTGAGTAACAGTTGATACCATGTGAGCACATGTAATCATATAAAAGCAGATAACTCAATTGAAGCAATCAATGTATTATTTTGCATTGTTGCCAAAATAATTTCTACATACAATGTATGAGGATTTCTGTAAAATGTAGAAACTATTTGTTACATTATTACATGAAATGGATTAATGTCAATTCAATCAGAATGCATTGCATCACCTATGTAACTACTTATCCATGCTTCTAAAGAAGTGTCACCAGTTTCTATATAATGCAAAAAAATACCTGAAAATCATGCCACTTTACCTCCATTATATTGTTCCAACCAATTTTATGTTCAGAACACAGAGGGCTGATGTCTTTCCAGAGTTCCATGGTAGTAGGCCTGTCCTCTGGAAGGTCTTGCAGACATTGGACCACTATAGGATAAAGAAGATGGTCCTCTCCCATTTTATTGATCCAATGTTGTCGTTTAGCAACCTGTACACTTTTCTGCCTAACAACACCTGTGGTCAGTAGTACTTCATGAGGACTAGGGAAATCCTGATTTGCTATATAAAGAGATAAAACTCCGAATGAAAATATGTCCAACTTAACATCATACTTGGGCTCTGGCATTAGTGCCTCTGGGGGCATGTATGCAGGAGTGCCTGGGGCTTTGGTGTGCTGAATTGTTTGCATTTGTTTCAAATCAAATACTTTAGACACTCCAAGATCAGCTATCTTAGCTCTCATGTCAGATGTGAGGAGAATGTTGGCTGCTGTAAGATCACGATGGATGATGGGTGGAGCTAATGAATGAAGGTGAAGCAGCCCATTGGTCACATCCTGGAGGATGGACAGCTGTATTGGAAGTGGAATGATGTATTTCTGCCTTATACAAGTCTCTAAGCACTTGGCTAGGTCCATGGGCATGTATTCCATTAGAAGCACATCATCATCTTTATCATGAAATATACCCAAGAATTGAACAATGTTTGGATGCTTTAGTTTACTAAGGAGTGAACATTCTACTCGAAATTTCTCTCTTATAGCCTTAACTTCATCACTTCCAACTTGAACATGACCTCCCTGGCCTACTAGAATGTCATGGACTTTCTTAGCAATGCAAGGTGTTCCATTCATCATGACTTCATAAACAGCTCCATATGATCCACCACCTACAACTTTCTTTCATCAAGACCCTCCAGTGTGTGTATTGTGTAGTAGTCGTGTCCTGCCATTTGCCTTTGTACCTAGAGTGTGCAATAGTCACTTACACTGTTAATGGCTTGCAAAGCAATTGTTAATTTGTGAATGCTTGCATTTTGAGCTGGTGACCCCTCATTGATACATGTGCAATGTCTTAAGACATTAATGCTTTGGAAAACATGTAAATTCAATTTAAATGGGGTACTACTAGTGGTGGTGTGGCCAGGCAATTACACCCCCAACAGCCCTTAAAAAACAGGGGCATCAAAATAACGATTGAAGTTAGCGTTCATTTATACATGTACAGTATGTAAAAAAAAAGAGTAATTTATGAAGAAAAAAAAGATAAATTAAATTTTTTAAATTAAAGCCCTGTATTACGGTTTGCCTGGCCGATTATATGGGGATAGGGTGCCTTAACATTATGTACTCTCCTCCCCTCCCCCCCCTTGCGGCGGGTACACCACAACACCACTGTAGGGTACAATAATTGTAACCTACATAATAATAATTGGTTCCCCGTGGTATATCAATCAACAAAGATTTATACATGCATGTGCTTCATAATCTTTATCTACACAGAGTTTGTGCCTAAGAGGGACCATAAGGAGATTGAAGTGGACCAGTATACTCCCTTGGCCACATTCATGGACCATAAGGAGATTGAAGTGGACCAGTATACTTACTCCCTTGGCCACATTCATGGAGTGAAGTTGTTAGGTTATTTTATTTTTTATCATTTTCATTTTCCCCCTCTTACTCAAACATATTCATTTAGATGGTGCAGCACATACCTGCTGAACTAGGCTACTGTTTGCCTGTTTGAGTTCATCCACCTGAGATCTCAGGTTATCTGACTGCTTCTTGTACTGCCTTACTTGCTGGATCAGAACCTGATTGTCTTCACTCAGCTTCGTGTTAGTAGCTGATGCTTCCTCTAAAGACCTTTTTAAACATTCCTCTTTACTATTAAATGCCTTGATCATCTCTTTCAAATCAACGATTTCAGTGTCAAGTTCAGATATCTTTCGTATGGCTCTCTGATAATCCTCATGCATAATTTTAATCTGTGCCTGTCTTTTGCTCTCATCCTCATGTACACCTGGAGAAAGTCGTTGTTTGTATGTATTTTTTGACTTCTCAGTTTCCACGACACCTGCCATATGCTCCCGGTCTGCTCTTTCTCTCTCAAAATCTGTTTTATAGATAGCTACCTGTACAAAATGCACCACATACAGTGTAAATACAAACAGACAATACATAGGGTATTATATACATATGCATGATGCTCAGTACCAAAATTGAAACTGAAAAAATTGCGCTGTGCCAAATTGCTGATAAGATAGTTGTGAATAACAATGCACTTGAGAGTGTACATGTGGAGTAATAACTGCAATAAGTAAATGTTAGAAGTGAAATTGAAATCATGTAATTATTAGTACCAAGACTTTGGTTGGATGTCCAATCAACAGGTAAGAAATAAAATTATCAATGAAAAGTTCAACATCATGTTCACAGAACAAGTGCTAGGGCCTTTATATTCCCGAGGGGAAAATATACGCATCATTATTAGCTTAATCGCGTTAAAGGCACTAGCGGTTATAGTGATTTCAATTGATTCACCTGCTAAGGTTTGCGCGTTCTATCGCGGTAATACACGTCAGAATGGACTCTGGTAGCACATTATCCACTTATACATGCTAACGTTTACCGCGCTGTATATGTGTATACATGATTATACACGGTGTTTTAATAGCGGTAATTATCATGTCAGTATACATTCGTAATTAAATTCGTAATTTGATGAATAACTTGGTGTGGGCATTAATTTCATTCAGGTAATAACAACAAGCTAAAGGAATGAAACCAAGTGTCAGGGCTGGATGGGCCCATTAATGATGCTGCTGAAGAGGCTGAGCGGGAGATCAGTTAGACATTGACAGTAGAAATGACCTGTCCATACAAAGTAGTGCTAAGAAATCACATGCATATGCAATGAATTACTTTCAGCCCTCTCAGTTGAAATGGGAAAACTAAGGAGCTCGTGGGTGACAATTTCACATCAAGGCATCACATAGTCATTATTCAGGCCCACAGAAAAGAAAAGATCGATCACATGCACTCATGCGTGTATAATAATACGGTAAAACCTTGACCTCTGATCTAATGATAGCCAGAATGAGTTTCAGGGTTCATTTGCAAGTTTCTTTCTCATTGCAAGATAAGGACAATTTCTCAGTCAGTTTGATGCTGAGATGAAGCTTTTCATCTTGACTTACCTCAATCAATCATGAAACTAACCTGCATGTGCACATGTATTATCTTGCTGGAGGTCCTTATATTAAAAGGGCATAACTGAAAGGAAGAGGCACGTGTTTGATGTGCGATGACAGGTTTGGCTGGCTTGGTTTGAATGTCGCATTACAAAGGTCAGTGAGCAGATCGAAAAGATCACGTGCTTGTGACTCATGAGCTACTTTTACCTCTATGCATATATTGTGTGCCCAATTGGTGTGCACAGCTCAGACATGCCCTCCTTTAGCCACTGTTGGGCCAGCCCCTCCAGATACCATGTCTAAATAAAATTACACTGTAACTCCTTCCACACCACTGCAACAGTTCTGTCCCAAGCTACATTATTATTATTGGCTGTTCCACATAGCAGACAATTTTAAAAAGAAACTTGTATGAAGTAAAGTTTTATTAAGGAGACGCATTATTGTGTGTTGGAATAGGCATGAAAAGTGGTGTAGGGCAATTGGTATGCACATGGGCCTTTTAGAACCGCTATAGTGCATTATAGGATATGCTTACTTTGTCCGACAGTTTCGTCAGTTCTGTGCTAGCTAAAATAGTTACACCTACTTTGCCTTGTAGTTCAAAGATTGAAAAGTGGCGTATTTAGTATACCTGTGTAACACTCAGCCGGGAAAATACCAATGATTTACATACATCAAATGACACCTTATATACCAAAATTAAATTAAAGAATGTTTGAGATCAGTTCAACACATGATACCGTCGTCACACCTACACATACTCATGCTTTATAAAATCTCTCTTTTCTAAGGTGATGGGAAATCAAAACTTCGGTTGGCACGTCACCAAAAGAACATGAAGCGACTACAGCATCAGCTTAGAGACACCGGTACAATGAGCCAACAGGGGACCCATGTGTTTGGGGGGGGGGCCCAATAGGGGACCCATGTGCTGGGGGGAAGAGCCAACAGGGGACCCATGTGCTGGGGTACGAAATGAGCCAACAGCGGACCCATGTGCTGGGGGGGAAGGAAAGAGCCAACAGGGGACCCATGTGCTGGGGGGAAGGAGAGAGCCAACAGGAGACCCATGTTCTGGGGAAAGGAAAGAGCCAACAGGGTCTATGTTAAGTGAAGGGTGTGATGAGGACTCTGTTACTAATGTGCTGGACAGAACTGTCAAGTTATGGATCAACTTTTCGTGGTTTTTCTTTTGGTAGTGCCAGGATTGAAAAATATAAATCTCAAGTGAAGAAGACCACTCAGAAGTCTAAAGGCCTAAGGAAAAAATTGTAGTGTGGTGCAGTTAATAATAACGATTGCATACTGCTATCAATGGTGCGAGACTATGGATAAGGTGCATGAATTAATATGCTGTAGGATGGTACCAGAGAGAGTTACCTCTGATATTATAATGTGTGGGCAGCATGGATTTATAAAGATTCAATTACTGCAAGGAATATGTTTATACACAGGCGACAATGGAAATAAAGTGATTTGTGTTCCACCATATGAGCTGTTTCATGGCTTTGTTATGTTTCATTCTTTGCCAAAATGCAAAAGACCTTGTCTATTTGGGTTGAAGGGGTTTGAAGGTGTAGCCTGCTTAGCTGCTTTTATACATATAACAGCTCACCATGGTGGAGTTACCCATTATGTAAAAGAACACATGCAGCCACTGTATGGAAACCTGCCATAGAAATCACAATTCAGTGTCAAAGAACATTCCTTTTAGTTAAAAGGGTAAGGACTTCGAATCCAAATTATTGGACAATGTTTATTTTATAGAAGACAAAGTTCAAAAATGCTTTTTGAGCTTACGGGTAATGATGGTGATGCCCATCAAAGTTAATTTTAAAGTTAAGCTACGGAGATCAGTAGACGTTGCAAATGTGTGCAAAGCATTTTTGTGCAATGGCACTTTTAAAATGGCATTTCCATTTCCCATTTTATATTCCATTTTCATCACTAAGATAATGCATATCTCCTGTAATAGAATTCATGTTTTGTGGCATTGCAAAAGGCTGTTTCCTCCACAGCATTTAAATGGTGGTGATGCTCATCAAAGTTGATCTAAAAAGTTAAGCTACAGAGATCTAATGGGCTATCTGGGCCAAAGGTTTGAAGGGCTAACTTATCTGCTCTTTATAGCAGCTCATCACAGAAGAGGTACCCCAGTGTGTATCACGGACACAGACACTGTTTAATACATAATATTTATAATTGTGCAATCATGTACAAGTGTTTCCAAGTAGAGGAAACAGCCTTTTGCATTCTACACCTCCTCCCACTACTATGGACACTATACCAGTATATCTGTACAAAAGTACCTGTTCTCGATAGGCTTCAATTTCAAATTGCAGAGATTTGTTTTTTTCAGTGACATCAGCAAATTCAGCAGCAAGCTTCTTAATAGTTTCACTTAGTTTAGCATTCTGAAGCTCAATCCTTCCTTTATGTTTTGTCTTCAGTACGTCATACTCAATGCTTGCCTCTTTAAGTGCAACTTGAACAACTTCATATTGTACCTTATTATAAAGATCATTTCAATCTAATACGTTAAGCAAATAAATATTCACTATATATCACCTTCAGCTCAGCTAGCTCTTTGCTCAAACTGTCAATTTTTGCCACGTTTACAACATGCTCTTTTTCCAGCATTTCCCTTTCGCTCTGGGTACAAGGTAAATTACACACAACAGATCATTCCACCCTCTCTCACATCCCCTTACTTATACCTTCAGAGTTTGAACTTCAACAGCCATTTCATCCGATGCAGTCAAGACATGGCTGTCTTGTGCAGCTGTCCTGGCCTGAAGGCTTCTCAACTGATGTTCAGTTTGATGTTGGTGTTCTTGTAGTTTAGTGAGATCAGCCTACAGTGTTCCAGACATGTGTACATGTACAACGAGCAGAGTACATAATGTACCTACGCACAAGTAAATCAACATTTAAACTCCCCTGCAATGGTTTGCATTTAAGAGAGCTCGTGTTGTGTCGCAAATTGTGTACCGTGGAGTTACCACAAATTATACCCTTCCCCAGATCGAAAAAATGTGTATCCCTGTAAATGTGTACGCTTCTGCGTCCCTGTTTTCAAAATCATGTTGGAATGCCAGTGCTTTTAAAATAAAGGTTGCAGAGCGTTCATAGTTACTGAGATACTTCCGTTTAAACATGAGCCATTTTTTATCAATGAGGGGGATAAATTGCTGTTACAGTACTCTACAGTAATTGTTCTTCATCCAATGCACTTCATAACATGCTTCTTACTAACAACAGGATCCATTTCCACATAGCTCCGCACATGCGCAACTAAATGTATTATTAGAAACATAGATCCTTACATGAGGGCATATGTTTAGAGGAGCAGTAATCTGTTATACATTTAAAATTCAGACATCATATTAAATATGACAGCTGGCTTTATGATACATGTAGGTGATTGTATTAATTTGAGGCAATTAATTGCATTCAGTTCATATCTAAAGATTAAATGCTATTCCAATGTGTATGGGGCAGAGTGTGCCCATGTGACAAAGTGAAAAGAAAAGAACAATATTCATAATCTTTCCTAATACAATTCAGTCCTGTTTTACACCTCCACATCTTGATATAAAGGTTATCACAAGCATCAATTGTATTAGCTTTATAGTTATTGACATTAGCAATTTAATTGTCATCCTTCTGAGACTAATATCCTAGAAAAGAGTAAACACAAATTCCTTATGCAGATGAGACACAACTCATTCTCAAGTACTACAAGAGGACGTATTTCATCCCTTAATTATTTTGAAGGGCTTTGGCGAAATTACCACCCTTTATTCTCGCAGGACATTCATATTTGAGACCTGGTAACTATAGTATTAATACACATTGTTGGCATAATTTCAAGCACAAAAATGAATAACCTGTGATCAACTTTCAGAATAGGAGGAGGGTTTTAAAACCCAACAGAACAAAACAAATAAGGGTAATCCCTCAGTATTTACTCTTACATGTAGACCCACAAAGTACCTTGGTAGCCTCAAGCTCCTTCTTCAGTCCAAGTATGGCTTGACTTTGTCTCTTGCCATTAGTTTGATACATTTCATTCTCCTCTTTCAGTTTCTTTAACTCCTCCATCTCAGTTTCATTAAACAAAGCTTCCTGCAAAGCAGCACTGCTCAGTGGTATCAATGATGCAGTAGGAGACTGATGAGTAGGAAGTCTAGAATGAAGAGCGTTATTTTCTTCAGTTAACTCCTGAACTGTGTGTTCTAGTTGTGTTATATTTGCTTTAAGCCCATTGATGTCAGGATGATCACAGAGTATGCTAGTAGCTTGTGGGACTGTAAAATATTGCACCAACCTGCATACTTCTTCACATACAACTTCATCTTTTTCAGGGGATTTGAAGTACTTAGGTTCTTGTACTACCTTCCTATAGCGATCAATCATTTTGTCTCTTTCCTCCACCTTTATTACATACTGTGCAATTTCCTCTCTCAGTGCAGCAATTTCCTTCTTATTCTCCTGCATATCGTCATGGAACTTCTCTACCATTGCCTTATCATCTTCTGATGATGCATTGAGTCTTTCCCTTTCAGCTAATAACTGCATCACTAGTGCTGTGCTTTCTGACTGCTCCTTGTTCTTTTTTCTTGTTTTTTTTTTTGTGATTGTTTTCATAGCACCCCCATTTTCAATCTGTATGTGAGAGATTCAAGAATCAAAGACAAAGTAGGAAACAGAATTAGATGAACATGAGTGTAAAGGTGAAGCTAATGCAATGCAGGCAAAATGTGAAGAGTTAACAGCTTTGAAAGATATACAAAATCGAAATTTTCAATTTGATAGCATATCTCTGCAGCTCATCATACTATTCTTTTTACCCCTTCCTTTCAGCTTCCAAATATGCTACCTTTTGCTTACTTCCATTTCTAGTTTTCCCACTGCAACTTCAATTGGTTTTCAAAAGCTGCCTTCATATTACAAAGCTGTATTATAGGCATGTTTTTCAATTTGTTATAATTCATTTGCACTGTGTACACATATTCAGTACACCAACATCAGTAATGGGTGTTCAGAGTGCTGGGCATTAAAACACAAAAGTAAAATATATGTATGGTGTCACTTTTTTCCCACTACTGATAGTATTGCAAAGCAACAGAAACACTTTGATAAATAAAATAACACAATTGTGTATTACATGTGCTATTTAAAGATTTAGATACTGTTTCACAAACAAACTGCTCATCAAGCTTGCTGGAATGTAGCTTTGGATACAACGTAATGATGTCAGATGTCCTCCTTCCTGAAAGGTTGCACTCAATGCAGGTATGTAGAATATGATATGTCCTATTACTTGTAAACATGTTTTTAGTGCTGTACCTCAAGGCTCAGTTCTTGGCCCATTTATGTTTATCAATGACCTACCCAACTGTCCTGTAAGTGCAGTTTGAGTCAAACTACTTTGCTCATGATTATCGTGACACCACTGCTATGTGTGTTCCTGGTCTACTTTACTTGGTGGTAACTACAAGTTGCATTTAGCAAAAGCAATGTCATTTTCTTTGGAAAGCTTAGCATATAATCTATTGAATATATGTTTTGTGGCCCTGCCTTGAGTATTTAATTGTGAATTATCATCTGACTTAAAACCTTGCATATGCAAATTGCTTATTATACATAGCACCTAAGGCATAATTGTTTAAAGGTTTTTGCACAATATGCAAATATTCGTAAGAAGGTTCTGGTTTATAAAATTTTGTTTTCACAACCATGTACCGACAAGTATGGGCTCCATAGCTTTTAAGATATATGCCATATACAGATTAAAATGTTTACGTCTCCCATTCCTCAAATACCACAGGATCTATTTTGACATGGTAATGTGCTTTAAAAATCAGCTGAAAAATGCTTTTCCTTCGCTAATATGAGCCACAACACATGATTCTAATTTGGAACTCCTTCTGTGACACTTTAATAACTATGTGTCACATCTTTGTTCATTTGACCTTACTTTTAACTTTACATTGTAACAGTTACATAAGAGCTCCATGACCATTACTTGCCTTTCCCATGCAGTGTTATTTACATGCAAATGTATGTGTTTTCTGCATTGAGAAAAACAATTACATTCACAATTACAGCCTAGCTGCTTTCATACATATGGAATAATTGATTAGTACTAGATATAACTCACACATCAGCTTGGGCCAGTAATTGAAGCAAAACGATCATAATAAATTGTGTGCTGTTATGTGCATGTACTTGTAGGTTAGTGTACATGTATATGCCGTAACAGTACAGTGCACATACTAAGCTGTTTAAAAGTATGTGGGGGAGGGGGATATAAGTACAGGCCTGCTGAAATTTGGCTGATGTTATTACATTTGTATCAATCAATTATCAGCAGCATTGGAGTATAAGTGCGCTGCACCTGTATGACAATGCATGCATGGACCCTTCAAAAGAAACCCCCTCCCCCCCACTACCACCATTCCTATGCCACTGGAAATAACAATAGAGATGTGCACATTCCCTACTCTCTGTAAAGTGCAAATAGTGACATGAGTGAAATTTAGTGATAAAAATGTACTGTTTACCTGAAGCATACCAGCAGGAGTCTGTGCTTTAAGCTCCTGGTCCAGTTCACAAATAAATGCATCTTCCTGCAAATTTGCATTTATACTTTTGCATTCATAATACTTCTCACCAAAATCCAATTATAAATATAACTATATGAACCAATAAACCAGTATGTACAAGTATATCATAATACTAAATACCGGTATATCATTGAACAAATCAGGCCATGTCCACACTGTCGGTTCAAAACACAATATGGCACAACACATTGTCATACTGAGAGGCTTTTTCAGATGTTCAACCTCCAAGACCTGAACCATCACCTCAGTGCACAGGAGATGGTGAGCTTGAGGGTGATAATGAGGGCTGTGAGTGATGATGAGTGATAATGAGGGCCCCCCCCCCCCCCCCCAGGGTGATGTTGAAGGTTTAAAGTGACGATGATGAGGGCTTAAAAGCGATGATGAAGGTGTAGAGAGGTGTGATGGGAGCTCACATGTAGGCTTTGAGATTGACTCTGCTGCACAGCTATAACAGAACAATCTGCCACCTCCTGGTGTAGCACAACACACTAGTACATGGGGCAGAATATGGCAGGCTGCACACAACTACATAGCCATGCCGGTAGCAGGAGAAAAGTTAACCACATCAGACATGCAAGGCCTAATGGCTATGAGGTGGCAGAGGTCCGCAGCTGGTTGGGGGAGGCAGCTAATGATAGTGGCACAATTATGGCTTCAGAATAAAATATTCGGAGAGAACAGAGAGGGATGAAGTTCTGATTTGTGATTTAATGGTTTCTAGAGAGGGGACACCCGATATGTTATCACATTGTTAAGTTACTAATCCAATCACCAATAATTGTTAAATTTTAAAAATCATCTACAAAATGCAATACCCAATCCCAGAAACTATGAATGATAACTTTAGACATAGAAATTAGCACAAGTCTACAGGCTCAATATGAAAAGAGGCACGGATTTGTAGGTACTGTAACTATACTGCAACAGCAAAAGAAACTGTCCTTCAACAAGGAGATTGTCCAGAACTACGCACTTGGGGCTACCCAAAATAGATGGACCACATGGATATATTCATATAGCCGCATATAATTACAGTACAGGT
This sequence comes from Eunapius fragilis, assembly GCA_963681505.1. Classification (NCBI taxonomy): domain Eukaryota; kingdom Metazoa; phylum Porifera; class Demospongiae; order Spongillida; family Spongillidae; genus Eunapius; species Eunapius fragilis. The sequence continues at coordinate 552,507 of OY811988.1, read as the reverse complement.
ATCATACGTGCGTGCTAACACATGTAGTCACATGCACCTACGGACATTCAGTAGGTTACACCACATGCACATAGCGGGCTAATCCAAGCACGGAACATAAATGTACATGTACGATACCATGCGTTTGGCATGCTGTACTCAGAGAAAATATATTGTCTCTGCTGTACTGAATCGTACTGGCAAGCAGTCGCCATTCATCGAGTAATCTTTAGTAAGACGCCCAGTCCCAAACGACTAACCTCTGGCTCGTCCTGCGGGTCTTTACTGGTGGGAGACGTAAGACCAACGGAATCCTTACGGCCTTTACTTTCTTTGCTAGATCGGCGCCCAAATAGACCTTTCTTCTTTTCGCCTCCGTTGTCATCGCTTATCTTTTTACCCTTCATTTGTTCCTTGGTTTCCCCACCAGTCATTACTGCCAGTGCGCCAACATCGTCTGACGCCGCAGCCTCCGTAACACTCGTTCCGCTTTCATCCTCTCCGCCCAGGGCCGACGCCGCCGCTCCTGTTGCGTCTTTCTTCGTGGTTTGCTTCGACCGTTTAAACAACGCCATCGTACGGTGGGCGTGACCAGACTAATCACGTGGGTAATGAACGCTTGGCAGTCATAGAATTCTAGAAATCACATGCCAGGTCTATTTGCACCTTATATTACAAATCAACGTCAAAAAATTAGCACGTGGTCCAATCTTGACTACGTAACAGTATAAGTATACGCAAATGAGCAGCTTCCTCAACAACAATCATATAATTTAATACTCCCGACGTCGACAGATTTCGTGACATTTCAAGATTATCTGAAATGGGTGCTTGAAATTTCATGATTATCTGAAGTGGGTGCTTTTGAAATTTTAAGATCATTTGAAATGGGTGGTTTGAAATTTCAAGATCAATTGAGACTAGGTGCTTTAAAATTTCACGATTATCTGAATGGGTGCTTTGAAATTGATTATCTGAAGTGGGTGCTTGGAAATTTCAAGATTATCTGAAATAGGTGCTTTAATATGTCAAGATTATCTGAAATGGGTGCTTTGAAATTTCAAGATGTTAAAATAGTTTTTATTGGTGTCTAGCATTATATTTGTCTCCTAGGGAAATGAAGTGGCTGAAGTTGAAAAGGAGCAGTTTTTTGCCTTGGGTATTAGTGAGTTCAAAGATGAATTGCCACAAATTTGCAGGGTTCTGATGATAGAAGAAGATGAGATCAATGTTGAGTGGAGTGTAGGAACATACAGTGGCACCACATGGAATCCTTGGACAGTAATGTCGGTTGAGCAGACTGCAGTCATATACACAGAAATTGTATTGTTCTTAGAAATATAACATTATCTAAGTCCAACAGGCTAGCAAGACATATTGTAGAAAGATTAAAGAGTATTTATGAGAATTTTGAGTTTATGTAGACCCACATGTATTTATATGCTGTTCTGTTGTATGAAACTTTGATCAATTTTTGACACATTTTGAACTAACAGGATTTATCCTATGCATATTGTTGCTCATTTTGAAGATGTGTTGATAAGTAGTAGTTCCTATATAGGAATTGACCCGGGTCGTGAATATCATTTTAAAAACGCTAGAACTCGCGTACCGAGAAACGGATAGTTTAGCTCTTTGTTCCTATCGAACCAGAAGGCAAAGACGGTCATTTTATTGTTTTGATCCAGTCTCCAAACTGTTTACTTCAAGAGAACAAAAAAGTTCGTGTTTTACCTCGTCCCCAGGCCAAATCTTCTCCGTCGTCGTCGTCGTCGTCGTCGTCGTCTTCTTCTTCTCGGGTGAATGGTTTTAAAGGGCAATCGCTTTAGAATCTCCTGGAAGGACATCTTCAGGTATCAGATATATGGATAAAGCATGAAACGGACATACGTAATCATTACGTAATGCCTAATGTTAGATAGAAGCGTTCCCATGGCGACATTTACGTATATTTAGAATTGTGCAAACAAAGAGGACAGCAGACGACGAGTTAAAATTCTCCCGCGTTCCTTACAGTGATCCCAAACAAAAGCGGGCGTCTGCTCGTGACGGTAATTGAAGGGGGTGGGGTGGGGGGTTACTTGCCAGTAGTAATAATCGTAATGAAAAAAAATAGAGGAAACAAGTAAAGAAAAACATTCTCTAACGAGAAAGTTGGTGGGATATAGGAATTGGAGGCAAAGGTGGTGTAAAAAGGAGGGGAACAAGGTTTTGAGAAAAGGGTAATGAGACAAAAATCCTATATTTAGCACTTCTTTTGGTTCGTTACATTTACACGTGCTAAATATAGGATTTTTGTCTCATTACCCTTTTCTCAAAACATTGTTCCCCTCCTTTTTACACCACCTTTGCCTCCAATTCCTATATCCCACCAACTTTCTCGTCAGAGAATGTTTTTTTTTACTTGTAATCTATCAAATGGTTCTTAATCATTTGTAGAAAAATAACGTGACTTGCAAAAATAGACAAGCTTCCAAACATCTTCTGAATAAATTAGTTCATCTTCGTTGTGTGATATAGTTGCATATGTATACTACAAGGGAATTTATGAAAGAAAGTTCAAGATTTATTACATTTCTTGATTCAAATGACCATTTCTTACTCAATATAAGAAATGGGAAATTCCACATTAACTCGGGAAGGCGTTAGAATCACACAGTGGTCGGATCAATTATTGAAACGAAAAGTGATCCGGCCATATCGCTTTTGACCCGGATCAATCATAATTGCGTGTTCCATGGCATAGATTAATAAGCTTACAGTACGGGATTGGAAACGCTATATAGATTACTTCCCCGCATTGCAATGTTTCATCATGCATATGGTTTCGCGAATAAGGTTATTAATGTGTGACCAAGGGGAGGTTGGAGGATGCGCGCGCAGAAGTTTCCGGTGCGCTTATATGTTTATGCATTTAAACTAGTACTGATGCACGATTCCAAGAACAAAATGTTTATTAGTTCTATGAATTAGCGGGGGGGGGGGGGGGGGGGGGGGGGGGGGGTTATAATTAACGTTGTTGTTCAAATGCCACCTTGCCACAGCGAGTGGACGACTATCATCCTCACCACCTTTTAGGCAATCATGAAGAAGCGAGCGTAACCAAAAGCTGACTAAAAACGCTTAAATATGATTGAGTGTCACCGTTAAGCCAAACAACTTATACGCATGGCAAAAAAGGTCATACAGTGCCAGGTTTTTCTAGCTATCTAGAAGCACAGGTACTTTAATTTAGGGACTAGAAAGGACAGTATTCGATGAAGCGGCAGAACAACCAAATGCATGCACGTGGTCTCCACGAAGGATACTACCACACGGTACCTTAGCAGAAGCACTAGATCACGGAATAAACGGAAAGATCGCGAAGCGCTATGAAAGTATATATTATATATATTACCGCATGGAACCTTCTGCATATTACACCTTCCACCAAAAACGGAGATGAGAAATGCTTATCATTTACGGCGTACGCGCGTGGCATTGCATTTACATCTATTTCGCCATCATGATGCAAGTTTCATCTTGATAGCAGACAAGTTAAACTTTTATATATTATACTTCTTTCATATATTTAAAAAAACATTCAGTATACACCGGCTGCTCAACATTCAATACAACACTATGCACTTTTAAGAACGTTAACGGTTTGTTCAAATCAATTTCTCCTCTAAAGAACATGCAACTGTAACTTCAATACATGGCGAGATTTTGTGATACATATCATCGCAACTTGAATATGCAATTGCATGTCTCCTTGGTCTTTGGCATTCTACACGAACAGTGAACCATAATTGTATCCTGGTTGATAACTTTATCAGAATTTTGGGTTTCTTGAAATTTATTCCATAAGCTTATTCAAAGCACTTAGAGCAAATGACGTCTCTTCAAATCCTGCGTGATCGAAAATGTGTTTTTCTGGCTGCAAATAGTAGTGGCATATGCAACTGCAAACAGGCCACAATCATCCGTTACGGAACCATTCTGGCATGTGACCATCAATGACGTTCAATTTAATTCTTGGATGCTCCAATGCAAGCTATTTTTTTGAATGAATTACTTCGACATATAAATTCAGAAAAAAACGTACAACAGTAATGATTTTTTTAAAACGACTGATGTAATGGAAGAGCTGCTGCTTTAGAGCATTTCTTTTTCTTACCGGTTTCCTCAGCTGAAGAGAGAATGACAATTACAAATCGTTGTGAATGTGATGGGGTGTCAGCAAGTGTCTGTGACAAGTTCACCAAACAACACTCTGATCAACGATTAGGGAGGGTACACCTTCAGTTTCATTTGCCTCTTGCACTACTGGTTCTTTAAAGGCTTCCTTGTAAATTATTGATGATAGATCGCCAATAACAACTTCATTAAGATTTTGCCTATTGTATGTGATGAACTGAGCAGTGTGAAAGTCAATCATAAACATTTATCACTGGTTCATCAATATCATTAGACCCAGGTACCAACGATGCAGTACCTTATCTTATGGAATCTGAACAAATCCTTTTCATTTATAGAAAAGGTCATGCTGTAGGCAATCTGAAATCTATCAAAGCGTTTGATGAACCATAAGTGTCTGGGATGTATAAATAATTGCAGCGTTAAAATCCAGGTGGCACAAGATTCTAATGAAGATGGAATTCTTTTATCCACAATTTCTGCTGTACATGATATATCTGTACATCCATCACCATCGTTTATTTTTTCACTAATCATTTCAAGTGCCTTCGTTTTATCTGCCGGCTTTTCCTCTTGTGAACAGCAACTTCTAGTTTAAAAGCCTAGTCACGCCACATTGGTTTCCTATATGTCATTTTTCACTGCTCATGTCAAATGCCAATGACCAAAGATGAAGACATGGTTGCATGTTCAAGATGAAACTTGCATGGCGAAATAGATGTAAATGCAATTATATTTAATACACCACCGTCACCACTTGTCTTCCGCCGTAAATAAGCATTCAGTTCTCATCTTTTGGTGGAAGGCAGAAGGTTCCATGCAGTGCTATATACGTATCCGTGATGTAGCATTCCGTTCCGTTCCGTGAAATAGACCTAACCCTCAGTACATGCATGACTGAGTGCAGAAGGTGACGTGCATGTTTGACGAAAGCATACAGCATCGATTCGTCAAACGACTTGTACATTGCATTATCGTTCGCAATTTCGTCGTCAAGGAGGGATATAATGTACACTTGAGCTCATAGCAAGTGCGATCGCTGGACATGCGCGAGCTATATATAGTAACGCAATCATGCATGATTTAGCACTACTTCCCTTTAATTTTACTGCATGCATGCACATGTTATTCTACACGTACACATGCATATGCATGTACATAATGTAATAGTGTGTGACATATCATTGCTTTGAAACTCATTTGTAGTCATTGTAATGACAACTAGTGAGTGATGTTTAATTGTGACGTGCTGCCTTAAATAAGGATGTACCACTTCCTCCCTGTTCTTACAAAAGGACATTGATAATCTAAGCTTGTTAAAGAGGCTATTAACAGGCTATTAATTCAATATACAGTTTATGCCATAGCAGTTATTTTATTTAACTTGCTTGGTATCAAAAGCATGCAATGTATAAGACAACCTTTATTTTTAAAAGGATCATAATATCCTTTTAAATTAGAATTTATTTCTGGAGATTGGTTTGAACTTAAAAGCAAAGAATGTTTATAACGTTAAATTCGCGTGAGCTGGAGCAATTTTCTCCTACATTGTTTACATACATATGTACAAATCCAGCTGTAACCATGCGTCATCACAAAATAGACACTGCAGGCAATAATTACTAGCGCATCTGCTCATCTGTGTAATTAAAGAATTACACAAGAATTAATGAAAAAAGAAATAAATTGCAGAATGTGCTGATGCATGATCAGTTTCATTTGTATAATGATCAGTTTTGGCCATGGGATCAGATTGGTCATCAATTGCATGAATTGCCACATTGTGCAGTCTCTTCCGCTTTCATGTCTCGAGCTCATGATACAAAATTTCATTTTAAAGTGTAAGTATGCATGCAACATACAAAATCTTGCACAGAAACTATGAAGAATGATAATATTATTATACAATAGTAATTAAAACCTGTTGTTGATTCAAGATAATAATAATAATAATAATAATAATAATAATAATAATAATAAAAAGGCGACCACTTACACTGTTCTAGATTTATCACAGACAAGTGTGCTGAATCCAAGAAATTGCTCATGGATGTGGCTGGAGTTGATCTCCAGGTGGCTTTCACATTACTGCGCATGTGTGGACGTTTTTGTAAATTGGTCCACATGACCCGGGTCACACCTCCTAGTTTGGCTTCAGATGCCCTAGTGTCCTTCAATGAAGATGTGAGGCTTAGGTCTACATATGGAGTCTAATGAGTTCCAGACTGCAATGAGGTGGTGGCTAGGTGTGGGTGTTGGTAGGACTGTGTGCCCCTTTTGCCAGGATGTGGCCCTTGATCCCCTGGGTCACCATGCTGCAACCTGCAGGCATGGGGGAGATGTGGTGATAAGGCACAATCACTTGCGTGATGTCTTTGTGGACTTATGTCAGCGAGCTCATCTGAGTGTGAGTGTGGAGAAGGGTCATGGTCTTACAAGAGATCACAGCCACACCAGACCTGCAGATGTGCCCATTGCTGGGTGGGACAGGGGCAAGCCTGCAGCTTTTGATGTCACTGTAACATCTCCTCTTTGCCCAGCCATACTAAGGGAGTCATGCAGATCATCTGGTGCAGCTTCTACGGCAGCGGAGACCCGCAAGCTTCTCACTAATGGTCCCAAATGTCAGAAATTGGGGTGGAAGTGCATTCCCTTAGCTGTTGAGATGTTCTGCAACTGGGGTAAGGAGGCTCACCTCACATTCTCTAGGTTGGCATCCCACCTTGCCATCAGCATGTCCTCTCCCAAGCCTTCCATCTTGGTGGACATTTGTAGTAGGATGAACATCACCTTGATCAGGTCCATTGCCATCTTGGAAAGGGAGTTCCTGCCCTCGTGACTTGACTTTATTTGTGGGTGTATGATTATGTAATAATATATTAAAAGAATTAAGAATATAATAATATATGATATATACGTGTTTGTGTTCCCTTCTGTACATGCATATGTTCTAGTACAATTAATATAAAATGGTGTATTCATTAAAAAAATTAAAATAATAAATAGCACCCATGCAACAAATTTTGTGTGCAATACTTCTTTGCTAATGCAGAGGGGACATGTCACATGCTCAAAATATCAGATGTGAGATATGAAGTGGGGTATTCATGTAACACATGCAGTCCTATAGAAGTCCAGAAGTTAATAGCACTTTGATGTTGAGAATCTTTGGAACTGATTGTGAGAAATAACCTGTGATCTCCTCAAAAGTTGGGCCAGTGCAGAGGACATGTCAGACATATGTAGGAGTATACAATGCAATGCATACTAATGAAATACTTTCAGTCATTGTTATCTCCCATTCATATATTCATTTTTGCATCTTATCTACATAAGGATGTGCAGGTGGGAAGTTGGGCTCAGTTCAAAAATAGAATGCATGATCATATATATGTACAGTACAGGGACTCATGCCAATCAAATCGTTCTGGTAGGATTGAACAGAAAGTAGTGGCATATCAATAAAGGTTTGTGTCGTTTGAACGTAGTGAATAGATGCTCTCTCCGATTGCGATTGGGTACACATGACATAGGTGTGAGGCATGTGAGCATGGCCACATGGTGGAGGGTGTATTAGCCTTGGGAGCAGGAAGATTGGTCAGTCTAGGTCGCAGTGCACGGTTACCTGTAAACTTTACCTGAATTGTATTTTTTCATATTGGAACCAGATATCTTCCTTGACAAACAGGATTGCACAGATGAAAACTCCAAGACTTCAACCAGGAAACTACTGTGTTCTGTTGTGTGTTGTTTTGTCCAGAGCAGTTTGTGAAGGTTTTTTCCTCACTTCGTGAGATTTTTTCCCCTGAGGTGGTGTGGGCCCACCACCTCTAAATAAATTAGGTAAAAACTAAATTAGCTATAGGTAGCTGGCCCTTGCTCTGTGTGCATGCAGGTGTGTGTAAAGTTCGTTTATATATGTTGGAGGTTGTATGTTTGTGGTTGTAATCTGTGTTAGGTGTCGTGCACAGTCGACGCTACATCAATGTGTTGTCATATGGGCTGGGGAGGGTGTGAGGTATGTGTGGGAGGCAATAGGAGAGAGTGACAGTAGGGTATTGCAGAGCTTCTTACAAATGCTGTAGATTCGCATCAATGCTGTATGTTTTTAAAATAACTATGCAATATGTATGTTCATTGGTGCACGTTCCGTTGTAACTATGTGGCACAACAACACAATACTAATTATAAATAACATTTCAGGGCCAGATGAGTTGTTTTGGAAAGCCCATTGGGAATATAATTTACATGTGCACCTGCATAATTACATGAAGTAATAGTCTGCACAAAATTATGATGGGAAAGGGTGATTAAAAGACTGCTAGGATTTTGAAGTTGAGGTAGGGAACAATAATGATATTAAATGTCAAAGCTGGTGTATGAAGAAATAACTCTGTAATAATGAGGTCAAGAATGCTGATTCAAAATACTGATACCTATGATATATGTTCATGTTCAGTGTCAAACATGTAAGGCAGAATGTTTGTTGCAGCTTTCATCTCCCACATATCTCAACATGGCGCTTGTATTTCTGGATTCTTCCCTTCTTGAAGTGTTTAGCACATGTAGGACATTTCAGGTTAGGATCCAATGGAGCTGGTGAGTGCGTTTCTTCAAACCCTCTAATATCTGTTACAGTATCTGCTTGGATGGCAATAGGAAAATGTGACTGACCACTACAACTTTCATCTGCTGGATCTACTGCTGGACCAACATTTGGTGCCACATTTGAGGTAAGTCTGTCATCTTTGTCATGGCTACCATTGACATGGTGATGCATCAGATGGAGCGGGATGGGACTGGGGAGGTCACCATCACTATCACTACCCCTACTTGTCCTATCAGGCTCGCAGACTGATGGTGCTGAAATTGGTTGTTGAGGAAAATCAGTTTTTTCATTATTGATCATCAAAGAGGAATTAGGATGCAGAGGAAAGTGATTCAAAGTTTCTGATGATGATTGAAAAGGTGGTGATGATGGGGAATGCAGTAGGGTTGAACCATTTTGTAACAGTTGGCACTAGAAGAAACATAAAATAAAAATGTAAAATTTGTAGTGCAAAAGAATTGTAACTTGATAAAGATTTATTGCAGTTTTCATAACTTTAGTCTCAGGGTTACAGAGGATATATGTGATTACATTTCAAAGTACCATACAAGTTGTCAGAAAATTCATTTATATTGATGCAATGAGTTAGATACACACTTGCACACACACATACACATACAACACACACACACACACACACAACCACAGTAATGTGAGGTTGAAGTGACCATAAAACTGGGTTGTAATTTTCCCTTATTATGTGTCCCCACAGAACATTTGGTTTAGCCTTCAACCAATAATGCATGGCTATAATGACATATCAGAGCAGCATACAAGAGTGATTGCAAAATTCCCTTATCTGTTAGATGAAGGAGCTTACCAGGTTCCTCTATACTGCATAGCTATTTCGAAGGGGTAATTCCTTCTGCACCCTACCTCTCATATTGGATCTCCCCAAACAAATTTTTATGGAAATCATTTACAACAACGACTTTGTCATGATATATAGTGTGTAATTAATTTGCAGTCAGCATTGTGTCCCAGTAATGAACTGAAACACAATAACACTGAAAATGCTTTTGTAACGCAAGTTTCAGGTGATCGACCAAATGGATATATAGATAGCTCTATTTTATATTAGTCAGTGTGTGCGCCTATACTTACTGATTTTACAGTTTCAATGCCTGCTTTTGTGGTACCTAAGCACAACAACAGAATATACATTTTGTTGTCCCAGGGTTCATCACACTACATGACGGCAGACAATTATATACTTCCAACCAAATGGTTATTAGACAGTCATCCCCAAATCCAAAGTGTTACAATTAGGTATCACTAACCTGTAGGACAGCAAGTGATTACTAATTATTACACTAGTATACATATATCCCTCCATCATTAGTGCGTGTTGAACCAATACTATATGCAGCAATTAATTATAAGATTACCTGTTGTTTGTAAGCCTCCACCTGCTTCTGGTACTGCTTCACCTGGGCCACCTTCACTGATATCTCCTCGTTGGCTGCCTCTAGGAGAGTGTACAGCTTTTTCATTTGCAGTTGCATAATCTCCTCCATTGCACACAGGTTTGCCTTGATTACATAGAGCTCTTTCTCCTTGGCTACAAGCAGCTGGTCTTTCTGTGATTCTAAGCTGGCTACCTGTGTGTTGAGAACAGACACACCAACACACCACCCAAATTAAATTAAATTATATGAACCATAGATATACACAAGCATGTCCATTCTTTGAAATTTAAATGTAGGAAGAAATTGATGTGTAAATTTAATTGATGTCAGTCTTTTGTGTTCAAGCAATGTAATGTGAACATGGTGAATGAAACACTTGAAATTTCAAGTGTGAAGAACCTTGAAATTTTACTTTTACATGCACCTGCATGTACCCACAAACACGAATAAACTTCTAATAATCTGAAAACTCCTTTCTCCTCCCTCCCCCATAGAAAGAATCAATGGGCAATTGTAATTGGGCACAACCCCTTCTGCATCACATTACCGCTAGTTCAAGTTCTGTTACTCTTCTCTTTAGTTCACTGATAGTTTTCTCTTTATTCTGTATGCACTCTTGTATAATGAAGGTGACATCATGTGATGTTACCATTCTCATGTACTTCTCTCTAAGATCATCGTTATCCATCCTCAGCCTTTCATTCTCCTCCTTCATAAATTGGAGCTCCTTGAGCATATGCATTTGTATCATGTTGAAAATGGTAACAAATATTTACTATACAACTTTTGTTGAACAAATGTAAGCTAGCTGATACACAGATCTGGATAAAAAGTAGTTAATGGTTTAAATTTGGTTTCAAAAGCTCTTTCTTATTGCTGCGGCTTGCATAGCACATCCATTCAAGGAAAGTCTCTATGTTCCATGCAAGCCTATAGTAACATATCTGCTTTCAGGCAGAAGAAAGAAAAATTCAAACTGTTTTGCTATTAGGCCCTTACTTTGACTGCACAAATGTGAGGGGAAAATGGCAACACTTGCAATGCACAACAATGAGTTTGCTCTATGGACAAAGGGAACAGATGCTTACAGAAGAAGGCATAAGTTCTTCAACCATACACAGCATCTCATTTTCCGAGCATTCGCCACGACTTGCAGGTTTGACACCCTTTTGAATATTGCAAGACATGTAGCAATACTGATTTAGGTATCATGCATGCATGTGTGCACTTACATTTGAGCTTTTACTTTTCTGATCTTCGGTGACTTTATTTTGTTTTGACATTACAAATTTTCAGACTGAAGCAGCACAGACAGACATTTAATGCAAAGCATAGTTAGCAGAAAACATACAGTACCTTGACACACGTTAAATGGTACAATGTGTCTCAATTTCTGTTGCTATCATATATACTTATCCTACAACGTGGGGGGTAATTCTTGTGTAGAAGGACATGATGCAACTTATGTAAATGGTAAACCATATATCAAGGTGCAGTAAGGCCTGGATCTGTGTGAGGACTGAAACAGGCTAGGGATTGACATTATAACAGTAATTACTACATGATAACCATGGGCACTTACTGTAACGTGCATGTTGTAAATTACGCAACCATATTATAATTCCTTACCCAATAATTATAATAACTGTATCAAGTAAGGAAATATTTTCAAGCACCATTAAACAATATGCAAAACTGGTTGGATAGTATGAAAATGAGGTAGTAAGGAGTGAGTGGACTCTCTCAATTGATGAACTTCATACACTATGTACAGTAAGCAGCCAAATCTGCCACTTTATACATATTTGGATATCAGTGAGCACATGTGGCAGATAGGAGCTACGCTGGCAATAAGAATTGGACCATTGCTCAGCATAATCATAGTTAATAAAATGAGACACATGCAGCTGCAGGCGCATGACAACTTGAAGGTACTACGGTGGCTATGTGCAAATGAGTCATGCATACTTATTTATATTATAGGATACTACATACATGTGCTAACTCTACAGGTATTCATATATAGCTGAAAGGTGAAGTACCTCGTCTATACATGCATGAAGCGAATGGCATGGTCTATTGTAAAGCCTGTGTGTTGTGACAAAATTACTGTATGGCCTTTATCAATGATGAATAAGGTACACCTGCGGCATTGCCAAATGACATTTTTTAAAAAATGTTCTTGTGAGAGCGATGAGGCAAGGTCATTCTTAGCTTAGGCTTTGCGCCATAATGATACAATGGTTGGAACATGCACACTAGGGAGACACAGCTGCAATGGAGACCGTTATATGGCGGCGCTGTAATCACGTACATGTACTAAATATAGGTTAGACACTGAAACCGAGGGATCTACGTGATTTAGAATCCCCGAGGGCCCTGGGCTGTAGCGTCCCGAGCGGTAGCGAGGGCGCTACTAAGGGCCCGAGGGGATTCTAAATCACGTAGATCCCGAAGGTTTCAGTGTCTAACCAATTTAGACAATAGCAACGCGTACGTAGCAACCAATACATTATCGCGCAACGCGATAACGATAACGGGAGGGATTCTAAGTGCCAGTGGGGGGGATTCTAAGTGCCCGGGGCACTTAGAATCCCCCCCCCCCCCCCCCCCCCCCACTGGCACTTACAGTCCCTCTCTAGGTTTCTACCGCGTTTAGATACCTGCAATTGACCAATCAGATTGCGCGAATCACTTCCGCTATTGTCTAAGCTAGGATAGATAGCCTAGGGTCACGTGTTAAACAGACAGCACACTTAGCCTAGGGTCATGTAGGTATATATACAGTGACTGTCGGCATCCATTGTGTTATAGGGAACGTAGTTACGTTACTGCTATGGGGAGTTAATACAGAGCCTTCAACAAGATATTACAATACTTCAAAGAAGGATAAAAGCCATCCTGGGTTGTCTTAGGAATTGCCGCGACTATACCCCAGTTGGTATACGCTTAGAAAAAGCATATACATGTAGGTAAGGTAGGTAAGGTAGCGTAGGTAGTGATCGGTATGCGTGATAGCGTATACTGCCTTACTGGTAGGTAGTGTTCGGCAGCGGGCACCGGGTGAGTTATTATTTAACGGGACCATAGCTGCATTAAAATATACTTACTGCTTCCTAGGACAAACCAGAAGGATGGCTTTTATCCTTTTTAAAATATTGAAACGCCGTCTAAGCTGAAGGCGCTGTGTTGTGTTCAAAGTTGCCAACCTCTCCCCACTGCAGACTATACCCTACGCTACCATACACGAACACACGTTGTACACATGGATATACATGTATAAACTCCATACCAAACCTGACGCGAAGGGCTTTGCGACAGTCTGACAGTCCAATGTATTGTAGTCATATAAACATCAGGAACTATGACTCGTACCCGGACCCATGGGCCCGTCCCCAGTCTGGCTTGGGTGGCTTATCCAAACAACCTAAGCTCACTGGAGTTGATATTTCTGTATTTCGGTCAGGCGTCCTTCGAGGACTAAAACAGTATAAATTTCATCTTTGTTGTGTTTACATAGGTTACATGGATGTGATCAGGTCATGTTACTGAACATCATGTCAGTCTCTGATATCAACATGTACAATACCGCAGATCAGGTATGTTCTATACTTTACACAACACATATAGTGTGGCTTCATGGAAGTGGAAAAAAAACCCAACACTTATATGACTGGAACCTACAGCATTAATATTAATATGCTATTGCTGCAGTGGCGTAGGAACCGGGGGGGGGGGGGGGGGGGGGGGGGGGGGGGGGGCCGGGGGGCGGCCGTGGCCCCCCCAATAATAAAGTTGGGGGGAGGGGGGGGGGGCCTGGCCCCCCCAATCCTAATCCCATTTATTAAATATAAATCCATCCGTCGGTCGGTAACGTTAATCTGCGCAGCCACTCATGCTCGCCCCGCGCTGCAGAAATTAATTCAATACATGTACTCGGCTTTTAAAATACAACCACAGTTACCACACTGACCACAGCACGTGTGTCTGTTTGAACAGTTGCTCTTGCTGCAAATATGAAGTCGATTCTGTCATATTTTACTGCCCCTCCCAGCGACACACATTTCTCCCATTTCTCAATCCATAGCAGAACCAGCGAAAGTGTACAAGAATTCTCCTCAAGTAGGTCTTTAATCGCTGAAGTACGGGAAATGTTCGTTAATACCTGAGGCTGATAATGATACGCTAGGAATTGTATCCAGAAGTCTGGCAGCGGTACCTTCCCGGTCGGTTTCAGCGTTAGTATTCATCCTCCTCCGTTTGGCATTAGCTTGTTCGATCACCCCAGGCGCGCCAATTAACTCACCTGAGCCTCGCTGTTCCGTGTGATTCTTCAAGTGAAGTTAATTGGCGTTCCTGGGGTGATCGAACAAGCTAATGCCAAACGGAGGAGGATGAATACTGACGCTGAAACCGACCTGGAAGGTACCGCTGCCAGACTTCTGGATACAATTCCTAGCGTATCGTTATCAGCCTCAGGTATTAATGAATATTTCCCGTCCTTCGGCGATTAAAGACCTTAGCTACTAATGTCCCAGGAATAATGTTATCAATATGTTGCCTCACGACCTTGATGATTGCCTGGATCTACAGATTAGAGTCTTTAATCTATGATCTCAGTGACATAGCGCAGAAGTTTTGTTCCTCAAATGAAAGGAGAAGTACCTTCTTTGGAAAAGTTTAGTAACCAAGCTAAAATTACACTGATTTGCATATTTTTTCACTCATGGATCATTAAAAAAAGTTGGCCCCCCCCCCCCCCCCCAATCCTAAAATCGTTCCTACGCCACTGTTGCTAATGCTCTGATCCAGTGAATATGTCTCTTCCAATGGGAAAATGCTATAATTCCAACGTCTGATAGAAAAAAATGTACCCAAATGTACGCTGGCAAAACAAATAATTAATGCAGAATGCTTGAATTGGAATTATGAGTCTCTGGAAAAGATTTGTTCTATAAAACTGTGATTTATCTCTGCCTTTGGAGTGACAAGAAGTGCATTTGGCACAATCAATTGCAGCAGGCTTGCCCAACTCTCAGTTAGGGATAAAGATATCGGCAGGACGCGTTTGTCAAGCTCCATGAAGCAGGCTGCTTCCAGCTTCGAGCTGTGCGCCCAAGCAAGCACGCGTTGTCAAAACTCAAAAAGGGTGTCTCGGACAGGGCTGCCAAAGGCCAGCCGGCCTGTCAGGCCGGCCTGACAGGCCAGAGACCTGGCCCGACCAGTCAGGCCGGACCCCTGGCATGTCAGGCCGGACCACGCCCCCTCATTGTGCCAATACATGCATATAGTATACGACTGATTTGTACATGTACAGATCAAGCTTACTTCTTGTTCAGAATTTAATTATTAATGTAATAGTGAAAATGATATATCGATTGTGAATAATAATAAATCACACTGACAGAGATGCGAATAAATATGAAACAGTTTATTAATTATAGCACATTGAGCAATAGCATTTTTCTTTCGAAGCATCATGCATTGTGCTTTAGCATAATTGATGCCTCCAGCCGTTGGGAAAGTACATGGCAGGCTCCATCGCGGTTGCTCCTGGATCAAAATGGCTCTTGAAAAAACTCCGCTCTCTGATGGAGCGGATGACTGTCACTGGAAAATTGGTCCGCGGTAATTTTGGTCCGACCAAAATTATCGCTGAAAATTTTGGTCCGCCCGGACCAAACTTACCAGAAATTATGGTCCGGGCTGAAAAATTTGGTCCGGATGTTGGAAGTAGCCCTACAGCTGGTTTATAGAGGCTTCACGTAGCCAAACACAGTAGTTTGATATCGTAGTGTATGCCAGCTGTATGCACGAGGGCATGATGGCCGGGCGAAGCGCCAAACGGATAAACCAGTTTGTACACATACTCCGGCTCTAGCTGTGTTATGGAGTTGTTGCGGGTGATCGATTCATAGATATTTGTAACGAGGTTTGCGGCCCGTTTGCGTTGCATCGAGCACCTATAGTTTCCCCCTGTGACGAAGCAGAGTTCTAAACAAGATGTCAGCTGAGGAATTAATTATATTTTGAAATCCATCAGGAATTAGGTCCGGTCTGACAAACTGCGCAGCTGGGATCCGGCCAGGCAGGTCTGCAGCCGTGAATATCACTGTTTATGACGCGTACTCGAATTGAAAAAAACAAGCGGGAACTGGTCCGATCGGCTAATACGCTAACCTGGGGCGCACAGAATCCGGCCTATACTGTTCCATAGCCTTCGTAGCTTAGAAAAGCAGCTACCCTACTCTTCACCCACTAGCTGAGTTCAGGGTTTAGAGTTGTGTTTGAGATGATTCGTCTGTTTTACATGTAAATGGAGGGACCGGACCAATTTTTACATACCCGGACCAAAATTTCCTGATAATATTGGTCCGCCCGGACCAATTTTTTCCAAAAGTTTTGGCCCGGGACCATAATTTTCGGCGGACCAAAATTTTCGTGACATGACGCTGGAATAGAGCTCTTTCATGGTCACATGACGCGTGGGCTTTAATTGCTTTATTGTCCGCCATATTGGTGCTCGGAATTATACGTTTAACTCGCGCTCCGAGGGCACAAGCAGAGCAGACACTCTGAACAGAAGTAATCCCATACTTCTCCGAGCACCACTATGGCGGACTAATTAGAAGATGAATGCTATTAAGTCACGCGATGAAAGAGCTCTATAGCCAGGTACATACGAGCAAGCTTTGCAATAGTCGGAAATTGTGTGTTGTACCATTCCCAGCGATCTAAAGTGCCTGTGGCAGTAAATCAGACCACGCTTAATCTGCGTATAGGCCTACTCCTTTGATCTATGACCTTGAAATGAGACCAGACAGCGGATGTGTTTACACTACTACAGTACTATACTAAACCTTCGCAATGGCGTGAATCTCACGAGTTCCTCGCGGGATTGTATTCCCACAGATCCGGGTTTGAAACAGGTTTGAGCCGCTGAGCAAAAGGTATAGGAAATCGTTGAAACCGCGACGGACACGCTTCGTTGATTGACAACGCAATAATAAAATTAATGATTAACATTTATAAACTATAATTTCTACTAATTTAGCCTGCCAGGCCGACCTGTCAGGCCGGACTGGCAGGCCGGCCGGCCTTAGGACGGACCCCTAACCGGCCTACGGCAGCCCTGGTCTCGGATTCTGTTGTGGCAGAAACTACATCGGAGCCATTTTTACATGACAGAGCATGTGACCAAAATGATCCAAAGAATGGGATGTGCATTGGAAATAGAAGTGACCTTGACTCACAGGAAGGCCTAACCCCACTTATTGGCAACTTGAAACTCAGAGAGATCAAGATGAAGGTTAAGCCTTGGGGAAGGTCTGACAGATAGCCAAGCTGGAGGAAATTGAAAGCAAGCGAGCCCCATCTGGTAGTGACGCATTAACAAATAGCTTGGTAAATTGGTGGTCCTCCAATTTAGCAGATAACAAATTTTGAGTTAGTTTAGAAGTAGTGACGGTGGTAATAGTGAGCTCGTCTGTAGTAGATACAGATGCATTGAACAAGTCAATAGCATGCAAAAGATGTTACTTTGCTTTGTGGAGAGCTACAGTCGGATGCAATTGCAGAAGCTATGTAAGCAGCAGGTGAATGAAGGGACAGACGATGAAGCCCTAGGCTTCGACGACGTAAATTAAGTTGGGCTTGCTGCCAAGCTGCATCAGATGTGTCAACCATGGTGCACTCAGCAAAACAGTGGCGTACCTCATCATCAAAAGTGCAAGACCATCACAGATCAATGAGAGAGGAGTTGATCTAGCCAGGTGCACCAGACGACAATAACTACCACTTAGCCTCAAAAGGAGCAGTGCCACCTGCATGTGGATCAACAGAACCAACCTCCTCCAATTGCTACAGATGTTGCAGAGCTCAGCACACTTATGGGCGACAAACTTGCCACAGAAAAGAATTAATGTCACCAATTGGGGCTCCGAGTGTTTGAGGTGATGTTGACCTCTTCAGTCGTGTCAGATGGGAAAAGGCTAGGTCACACAGGCTGTACAATTCGCATTTGGCATTGTTGATATAAAGGCCTAGTGGGGGGCCCAGTTCCTGTATGATGGAAAGAGCATGTGCAAATGCCTGCTTGGGTCCAGCAATAACGCCATCATCGATGTACCACTTATGAAACAAAAGGGAAGAACAAGCCTTATCTTTAGCAATGGCAGAGACTAACTTTTGTAAAACCAAGCAGAAGAGTAGAGACCCCATGGAATCTCCTTGTTGCACTCCAGATTCAGAGCTGATAGTGCCTAGTCTAATTTGTTGCACTCCAGATTCAGAGCTGATAGTGCCTATAGTCTATTAGACTAGGCACTATCAGCTCTGAATCTGGAGTGCAACAAGGAGACTAGGCACTATCAGCTCTGAATCTGGAGTGCAACAAGGAGACTAGGCACTATCAGCTCTGAATCTGGAGTGCAACAAGGAGACTAGGCACTATCAGCTCTGAATCTGGAGTGCAACAAGGAGATTCCATGGGGTCTCTACTCTAGGGAGTGTTGTAATGAAGGATGTTGACCGGTACACCAAAGCGTCCAAGGAAACAGCTCTGGAAAATGGTGGAAGCATTCATCCAGGACAGCTTGTCGCAAAACCAGGTTAAAGGCATAGCGCAAGTCTATTATGAGGACTGTGAAGTCAGTACTGAACCAACACAACCGCGTAGACCATGAATAATCTTTTCAGAACAGGGAGGGACAGGCCACACCCATTTGGTAAGTCTCAGTTGGGCTTTCTGCTTCCTAGATGTTTTCTCATATCTAATTTTACGTTTTACACTGACCGTTTAGAGTTGATTTTAAATCATTGGCTACTGCTCCTGTAGTTTTCTGGTTTAATTTAGTATCGACCATTCTAAACTTGTCAAGATGCCCTCTGTAATTGTACGAGTAGCATTTAGTACGGCTCAAATCTAACTGATACAATACAATTACCAAAGTTTAGACTATTTGATCACAGAAGGCACTCTTCCAGCCATTTTTGAAGCTAGGTGAAATGTCCATTCTTTAAATGTGTTCTGTTATGCGTGGTCAAGAAGGAGAAGGAGCAGGATAATTCCGGGAATGGGCAATTACCCGTTTGTTCTCTACAACCGTTCGGTTTTGCTATACATAAAAGGATGAAATTACTCACTTTCGTCTTCTCGTTCGATTACAACAACGAAACGATCCGATCGTCAGGTGTTACGTGGGTTCAGTGTTTTCATAGGTGGGATCAAATCAAGTTTTTAGCGAAACTCAAGTTCCGATAAGACCGTTGTGTTATGTAATGTGTGAACATAAAAGACATGCAGTTCTAGAACATCCCATGCAGGCAGACACACGCGTTCGATTCATTGGTAGAGTGTCGTTTATCCTTGTGAACTGCATGGTCATTCTATTCGTGCGTGCTCGAAGGAAAACACAACAGATTTGGCGTAGTCGCCTTCGGCTGTCTGCAGGATCCAAATCGGATAAGAATATGTCAGAAACGGCACAACTCGTTGAACTACTCCGGCAACAGCTCGAGACACAACGAAAACAAATGGAGACTTTGGTCGCTGCCCTTTCGGTGGGAGGATCAGGAGACTCTCCAGAAACTCCGTTCATACAAGTACGACAGCAGTGGTTTCAATCCCCAGTTTCGTTCCATATGAATTTTGATTCATCATTGGAGCTGTGGCATGACTATTGGACCCGGTTTCAGACCTTCGCAGGCGCCAATTTGGTCCCGGCCAATAAGACAGCCCAGGTTTTCCTCACCAACCAGTCCAGAGTCACCTACAAGTTGCTATTCAATCTCGCGGCACAGTAGTCACCGCCGAAGGACGTGAATGTTTTCTCGATGAACGAAATTGTAGGATATATGTAGGGTCAGTTTGATCCAACTCATTATATAGTTCGTGAGAGATTTAAGTTCTGGTCAGATGTAGGGTAGCGTTATAGTTAACCCACGCCACAGCAGTGTGCGTCTTCTAATTGCATATGCTGCTGTACCTCCCTTCGTTGATAGTGACTCTATCTGATCCTTCATTAAAGCGTGTAAGGGACTAACTACGATAACTACTGACCCATCTGTCCTACCAGCTCGTCTGTTGAACAACGTAGGCAGGACCCAGTAGCATAAGGACCAGTTGGGAGACAAACGAATACATCAGAACCGTTCATAAAAGCTTCAACAACTGCTCGCTGATCAGAAGAGACGCGTTCAAAGCCAAGCTCAATTGCAGCTGAGGTAATCTCGTTGATCGAATTCATATAGAGTGCTGTCACGTGAAAAATTCAATTAAAATCGCTTATTGCGCATGCCTGCAATCTGATTGCACCATTCATATTCGAACGACGGTGGCCACGATTTTGCCGAGAGATTCTCCAGAGACCTACTCCACGTAGTGGTGATGTAATCCATCCACTGCTGTGGCGTGAGTCTGGGTACGAGACTAGGGCAGCGTCAGGTAATTTCGCCGGTATGGATTGGAGTAGATGGAGTAGTCGCCACCCGCACTTAAAAAACAAACAAAAAAAAAGTTTAGATTTTTCTGTATGAGTTTAACCATAGATTGACCGCGATGTGTTTACCCTAAACACAGTTAACATTTAACTCTGTTTACCCCGGTTAACAGCGCTAAACTACGACACAATGAATTTCATTAATAATGTAAACTGCATGCACGCCACATGGGCAATATACATGTAGATGCACTAAAGATATACAAAAGCATGTTCAATGTTTCAGTTGCAATGGCAATTTACGGTCATAGATACAAATAGGAACTGGAACATGATATGGAACTTACTGAGCTCCATCGCTGGCAGTAGGATCTGCATAATAGTTCACTGCTCAAATTATGGTGCAGAATTGCCACTGTCAGAAGACTGGTAAGCTTCGCTAATTTGGAGCTATCGTGAGGCAAACTCTTTTGTTTTGTTGAATGCAGCAAACAGGACAATACGAACGACCTTTTCGAGAGCGACCGCGACCGCTTCCATTAAACCTGTTATGGTACCGCTGATACGTTTGGTTTTATAATTAGTCCCGTATCGTGCAGCAGCTGCACGCACACCAACAAGGTCATCATTTATTCCACTATTTATGCTCCGTTAATTAATTTATATTAGTAGTGACGTAACAAAGTAGGTGCGTCATCCGTTTTTCGAGCCGCTTTTTTTTTTTGATACAACACGGATGTTAACCGCGGTTAACATCCGTGTTTTACCGGCAGATGTAGAACTAAACGAGAATGTCTCTCACTGAAAAAAAGTAAGAAATTGAGCACGGATGAATCTACCCCTTTCCAGTCAAATAGACATTTATACCGTGATATACGATGTCCACAATGCATGCATGTCTTCCGAGCTATCATCTTCCGTTCTAGGCGAGGTTGATTCATATAAGGCGCTAACAAAAGGATGGGGATATAAGGTTTGCAGGGACGGATATTTTTTGGCTGGATGTGACTTGAATATGAAGCGCGTGACAGTCCCAACGATGCATGGACAGTCCCAACAATGCCACAGTATGTCTATTCATGGACTAAGCCTGGATATTGTCTTCCATGTTGTCTATCTTGCTGCATTCAGTACAGACATCAGATTCACAGCAGATGCTGATTGCCAGACAGATAATGTTTATGTTTCTTTTGCTGATGCTAATGTTGCTCTGTCTGCTGAATGTCTTTACCATGATGCACTGAAGTTAAAATTCTATACAGGTACTGAAATTTTTATTGATATTCAATTCTTACATTTTTTTTGTGTTAATTTCTGGACAGGCATTACAGAGTGGCATCTTCAATGCATTGCTTAACTGGCTATCACCTTTTCTGCCTGCAAATAATAAGCTTTCTGGAGAACCGAACACATGAAGCTTCAAGCCATGAATCCATCCAGCTTGAAGAAAGCTATTTCCATCTAGCATTTCTTTCCATGCCTAAATACGAATACTGTACATAAAGAAGAGTTTGTTTTTATTGTGGCAAACCTTTATTTCCTCTTTGGTGTACGGACTGGGTGTTGAGGTCATGTACAACATCATGTCACTCCAGCGAACATTCGGTGCAGTATCTGGGTTCTCGGACCAGTCTGATGCATCGATCAAGTAAGGGTCGATTTTTAGACCCGCTAGCATCACCTTCGATTCATATCTGGATCGGGAATCCGCAGACAGGTTTTGAATATAATTGGAAACACGCTCCATCAATTGACTTGCCCCCAATAGCTAGGGAAAATTGTCACATGACAGTCGTCGTGACGTCAGCCGTGCAACACCTCTATAATTAATCCTACGATGAAATTTTGCCCTCGGATTAAATTTTTCGTGACAACTCCAGCGAGGCTGAGGAAGGCCATGTGACCCCTTCCCCCTTCCTTCCTTCCTTTATTATATCGCGCAGCACATAAACCTGATGCTAAAGCTTTACAAGTGCTGGGGTACCCAATAGGGAAAGCATACACCATACCCCCATGCTGGGCTGGTACCCTCCCGGTGCCACGCCCCCAAAGCCTGATCCGCTCCAGCCGTGTGGTGATCGGAATCATGCCGGTTGCCAATGCAATATAACTATCCATTACCGGGACCCCTAACTGTGATAATTAAAAACATGACTGCTTAATTTATCTAAAGGCGACCATACACTAGGCAACAATGTTGCGTGTAACTCAATGAATCCAATTATATTTTCAGCAAAACATTAGTTTACTGATATTTTACCAGAAATTTACAAAAATTCATTGCGTTGCACGCAACATGTTGCCTAGTGTATGGGTCGCCTTAACTACACACATGCAATATAAAATGATGTCATTCATGCTCATCGCAGTCATTTTGCTTGAGCTCAAAATGCCGCATAATGGGAGTCCTTATAATCAGTTTGACAACGAAGAACTGATGAAGCCCAGAACAAGCTGTAAATGCTTTTTTGTCGGTTCAGTAGTCACCATTGCCATTTTTCTTACCATCCTGGTCATTGTTGTACCGCTGGGAGTTGTGTATGGAAAGCCGAGTTCCCAGACCGTGATGACCGCTACATGTCTGACACCTGAGTGCATGAAGCTGTCGGCTTCCATATCGGGTTCGCTCGACCAGACAGTCGACCCGTGCACCGACTTTTACAAATTCACTTGCGGTAATTGGGAAAAAAATACAGCCATTCCAGACGGTGAGTTTAGATATATATAATTATATTATATTTTATGTTATGCGGGGTACGTTCTTTGAAAGAGGAGCTCATAATATACAGGCAACGGAATAAAAGACTCATGTACACTTTCAGTATTTATCAACCATTCGAATGTCGAATAGGGCGTTTCTACTTCAGTAAGCGATGCTGGATGTTGGGGGTGGGGTTACCGTATATCGAATTGCAGTAAGACGTTTTGGGGGTGGGGTTACCGTATATCGAATTGCAGTAAGACGTTATTTAAAAATAGCACTGAATTAAACACACGTTTGCTTACTTCAACGCAACTTAAGTACTCATATAGGAGAAGCCACGAATGGTTAGTTTCATTAATACAGCGGTTTAAATCAACAAAGGTCCGGCAAAAAACGCAAGTCAGTTCAGAAATATAATTAACCGCGGTAATGTATTAAATAGCTTACTTAATTTTTATGTAGTTAGTCATTTTCAAAATTGTTTTGCGGAACGATGTATATAGTAGATTCGCGTACATGCATGTTATAAGACCAAAATCCGCATAGTCCGCACGCAAATGAATCCGGCTCCCAGGGTGTTACTTTTCCATTGTTCCCTGCGTGCTGTATGTGAGCGACTCATATGCCTCATGCACATATCATCTCCATTTGCATAACAAGAGACATTATAACCGGATATACAACGAAGAACTAAATGATTTTCGTCGGTTCAGTAGTCACCATTGTCATTTTTCTTATCCTTGTGGTCATTGTTGTGCCGCTGGGAGTTTTGTATGGAAAAGCCGAGTTCCCAGACCGAGATGTGTCATATCTCACAGGTGGCGTATCTGGATGCCGACTCTTATTATCCTTAGCCTATACTCTGTTAATCATTGCAGCTCTTTGTAGCCGGCAGGATGCCGTTACTTCTGATAAAGGTATGCAACCAACACAACGACTGTGTTCTAGCTGGATGTTATGAGTCGCTACTGCACGAGTGTATAGACGTATATATGTATCCGGGCATAAGTCGCCTATATATATTGATGCATGCATATCTTCCACCCTGCATTAATTCTACAGGCATGGGTATACCTTAATGCAGTTACTGTAACGCCTTATAATTAAAAGGGACTTCGGGCCTATAAAATAATTACTTTATATACTAACGCTTGCAGATACTGCGTCCAAAATGTCAAAGGACTCGGATCCCCGATCAGCTATTTTATAAGTATATGTCCTCTAGTGATGCAGTGCGAAATATTTAGTAATGTTATATGCATATGTACGTAGTCGCTATAGTAATTCTTGTCTGGAAAAAAGGTAGCACTACATGGCTTGGGTGGTGCTATACACCCTGCTAGGACCGGCCTCATGGAAATTTTCAACGCTGTATATGCTCTATACGCAGCCAGTTCTGGAAATGATGCATGATGCACGAATGAACTCAACTAGTACTGTGCAGCACATCATTCTACCAACTAAAATGCACTGCATGAGGGTTTAATTTGCTCATGATGGATCCACTGAAATTAAGCGCTCGGACTGTTATGCGCTCCAATTATACGTACCCACGGAACATCTCTGAAATACACTATAGAATTAATACATCATGTAAGCATGTGCATATGGCGTTGAACTAATACCAAGAACTGCTATATGCACGTTTAAGCAATTAATGACTAGCATGGAAAGAGGTAAGCAATAACTGGATGAATAATAGCGACATACCTGGGAAGAATTTAGTGGAAAGTTGATATTACAAGAGATCATTATGCGTGCCAAGTTACTATAGAGCACTGGACATACATTATAATAGTACACAGACGTGTAATATGTAGCCTCTTATCTTGTTCCATTACAGATGTGTCTTCTTACGACGACCTGGCTATACTAAATAATCTCAACACCAAAGATCTTGCATATGCCATTTCTAACCAGCTGAATGGCACAACTGTTGAAGCATTGATTAAATTAAGAAACCTCTACTTTTCCTGTATGAGCTCCAATGTGAGCAATTATCAAACCTCACTGATGTATTTTCTATCGAAAATAGGTTAGCCTCAGCACATGTAAATAAGTGCTATAAATAATATTTTATGCATATAAACTATAGCGCATGTGTCAGTTAAAACAGTTAAATGTTGCTTAATTTTTGTTGTAGCAAAACTGTGCAAACAAAGTATCATTTATTGAAATGAACACATATGTATGACTTTTGCTTATATATCAGCATAAAATTACTGTGTGCTTACAATTAGTTTTTGCGCAAGGTAAAGAGTTGGACTTAATAATCGCATTTTCACCCTTATTTGATTTTCTAAAAGGCATCAAGGTGTTAATATTGTGTATCCAATGCTCTTCCCAGGTGGATGGTCCCTTATTGGTATAATTGATGGAACTGAGTGGTCATTAAATGGTCAACAGTTTATTCAGGAGAAGCTACTCAACAGCCCAGCATTTTTTACCTTGAACGTTTCAAGTAACCCAACAGACAGAACAAAGCGAAGTATTAATGTGTGTTGTTAAGCAAGCTGCAAGAGTAGTGCTATGTTATTTTCTAATTTAATTCGTAGGTCATAAACTCTGGATTGACAATACCAAATCCAATGCAGTATTCAGATGTAGGTTATCAATTTACTAATTGTACAAGAGTATAAATGTTGAAGTAGAACATTAGAGTAACAGCAATTTAATTTTTTTGCTTTAGTCTACTAGCATATTCTTGCCTCAGATTTGAAAGTATATAATGAAGCCATTTTTTGTACTAATGGTGCTGTTATTATTGAAATGCCAATCCACATTTTGGCCCCACTAATACTTAAATGCATTTAATCCTAGTGCATGTTTGTGCATATGTCATGTGCAGCAATAAAAAAAAACATTTGAGCTAACTGGTTGGGTGTACAGGTGTTAGCAGTTGCATGTTATTTGTAGCAATTTTTATAAGTTCTCTCTTGAGGTCATATATGCACACAGCAAGTTTTTATTGTAGGACAATTGTAACAGTTGCTTTTTGTGATTTACATTAAATAACTAATCTCCACCCACCTTTCAGCAAACGAACAATTTGGAAGACTTCGTTGCAAACGTTCTTTATACTCTGAACCCTAGTAATGGAATATTCTATTATCAGGAAGCAGCTATCCGCATTGTGGCAGTTGAACGAGCACTTGCTATGGTAGGCTTTGTCACAGATCATGAAGCGTGTCATGCCTCCGGGGGTATTACCCATTGCCGTGACGCTAATTGTATGCTTACAAAACGGTATGCTGCTGAAAGAACTATTAAATGTCTCCACATTTACTTTTACTGATAAAGTTTTATGCGCTATCAAATTAAAAGTACATATATACACGGCTAATTTAACACGAGTATGCAAATACATTTATATATAGGCGTACTCATTACTCATTTAGTGCCAGTTAGTTCTTTTTAGTATAAAAGGATAAAAGGCAAACACATTTGTTATATAAATCTCTATTACATCTACTCATAATCAACCATACCTGTGCTCCATAACCTAGTCAGCAGATTTATTATCAATTTGAAGTACTGACATGCGTTTCATTTGATTCCTTGCTGTATGGTGCAATAATCGTAACAGATGGCTATACATGCTTGCTTTGAACTTTAAGATCTATGCATATATTCATACACACTAAAGGTGAATTTAATTTAAAAAACTGGCTTTCTATGGAATTGCATTGTGTGGATTTGTGTTCAATAAATAAATGTTCCTTATGTTAAGAAATTAATTTATCTGCACTACCATTCCATCTAAATTCAGTCTTTAAATTGTATAATTTTCATGATTTATGTCCATTTACTGGTATATCTTTTGACATAGATATCTCCTACTGGACTCACTAATCAAACATTCACAGTTACAACTTTGGAATATCTTGGATCCCTGTGGACAGATGTATGAATGCATGTTTTTTTATGAAGTTCATTAATTGTTACTTTTTATAGTACCTTTGGGTTCAACAAACCATTACTCTGTTTAATGAGCTTGAAATCAAAGACATCTTGCCTAGTGAGCAAATTGTTCTCTATGGGGAAAAATACTTTTCACTGCTGTCCGAAACTCTTTCTGTCTTTTCAAATCAGTAAGTTGAAAGTATTGAAATGTAAAAATAATGTTTGATGATTAAAACTTCATTGCAGGGACCTGGAGGATTATGCCAAATGGCAACTCCTTTATACCTGGATGCCCTATTTAAATGATGAACTAGTTAACTTGTATTATGAATTCCAGCGTTCATATAATCCAGCAGCGCAGGTCCCAAGCACAAGGATTGAGAGTTGTATGAATTTTATGCAAAAAACAATGCCTTATGCACTTGGACGAGTCTTTGCTGAAAATTTGCTTCATAATAACTCGAAGGTAAAATGTATACATTACAATGTGCTCTGCATATTGTATTTGTTCTCACCTCTAGAACACCACTGCACAAATGACGACTAATATAATGAAAGCATTTCGTGCCAGGATTGGATCTAGAACCTGGCTAGATGCACAAACTATAGCCGTGGCACAAAACAAGGTAATGAGTATTAATCATGGATGTCCATGTAGAGGTAAAAGGAGCTATTTATATAATTAAATGCGATTGGTGTTACGATGGTCATGTATCATGACTATGAATATTATTTGCTTGCTTATTTTAATTGCATGATTTATAATCCTAAACTAGCATAAAGACTTTTGTGTCAACTGGTTATTTCTCTCCGCTTTGACCATGTCTAAATCAGGTTGATCTGATGCTTGCTAACATAGCATACCCCGACCTAACTTTTAACAATGTTTGGCTCAACACATTGTATGAAAATGTGAGTCTCAAAGCTGAGCAAGTGCTGTGGTTATGATATTTTTTATATTTCAGCTCTCAGTATCAGCAAACAGGTTCCAAGATAATGTTGACAACTACCTAACTAATATAGTACCTAGTAACCTTGTACTCTTACGACTACCATACGATTTATGGAACACAATCTGTCCAACTACAGTCAATGCATATTATCTACCAATGATGAACAATATATGTCAGTATGGATCTATATTAAATTACAGTGTAAGAGTAATGCATTTAACTTGATGCAGATATCTTAGAAGGAATAATGAGATCTCCAATTTTCAATCCAGAGTGGCCATTGTAAGTTGAGATAATCATATTGGCAGCATATTATTGCATTGACTATTCAGATACATTCAATATGGAAAATTGGGATATGTGCTGGGACATGAAATTACACATGGTTTTGATAACACTGGTAAGAGTATAGCATTTTTCTACAAGTTAAAAAGTCAAACATAGAACTGCAAACCAATATTTTCTCAAATTAGTATTGACATTAGGAATTTAGGTCAAATCAGGTAACATATGGTTTATAGATAGATTCATCTTTGAGTTTTATAACGCCACTATTATTCTCAATCAGGGCAACGTTACAATGCTACAGGACAGCTTGACAATTTATGGACTCAGTACTCATACTACAACTTTGTAATTAGACTTTATTGCTATGTTCAGGAGTATTCAAGTTTTTCATTATTTGGAATATCAGTAAGTGGGTTGACTAATTTCACTAAGTGCTTTTAAATGAAATTAGAAATATTCAAAAATACTGCATATTGTTCTTATCTTGTGCCACATAGTACCAATATTTGGCATGAAAATATTGTTAATGAGCCATTTCACTTATATAGAACAACGGAGCCACGACATTAGCAGAAAATACTGCTGACAATGGAGGGTTGATAGCATCTTACACGGTACATGGATAATATCCTTTCAGAATTGAATGGGTCTCTCCTAAACAGGCATATCAGATGGCAAAAGAAAGTAATAGTGTAACTCCACTTCTACCTGGACTTCAATACACAGATGATCAACTGTTCTTCATTGCTTTTGGACAGGTAAGAATTTATAGCAAATTTTTACACACATATGGTGTGCAAATATATAATCACAGACCTAGATGTAATCACTATGATTTCGTTTATTACCTATCAGGAAGATAATATGTAAGGTGACATCTAATATTCTTTTTTAATGAAACTTATTGTAAATTCTCTTCAATACAGTAGTATAGATGCAGGTATTACAAGGCAAAATTGATGGAAACGAGTGTCAAAGAATAAACAAACAAATATGTCCAATAACATGCTAATGTAATTCTATTTATTCGCGTGCTGAAAGCTTCACACTATATAGCTGTGAATCCTATATCTATACCCAACTTTTATGTCCGGCTAGGAATGCAGCCCTTTGGCAAACCAGGTCTTGAGGGGGGGGGGGGGGGGGGGTCGTGGGCGGGGCGGGTACTCATCCCCCCCCCCCCTCCCCCCTCAGTAATAGGGCTCACGGTTAAAAATTGTGTTAAATCCATTGTGTGATTGAACAGAAAATCACGTACAAATCACATGCTTTATTGAATGTTGTGTAATTTTTTGTTCAATGACACATTTCTAAATATTTCTACGCTTTATTTTTTCTATGGCTATAAGCTTAATTGCTTACAAAGAAGCCCTGCGGTTTTATCATTTTCTAAAAGTCATGAAACTGTTGATATAGGCTATAGCTCCGATGTTTTGACCTAAGAATAACATACCGATAATTCTGCAAGCGATTGGTACCATGCATTGGCCTGAGTTCTACCATAAATGCTAATATCTGTGTTTCTGCGCTTGAAAGAAATAAATGCGTATGCGGTTTGGGCACGCGCGCTTTTTTTAAAGAGCGTGTTGTTCTTTCAATGGAACCAACGTGGTACAGTGTATGTTTGGGTTATAGTTTGTTACGATATTTGAAAAAGGGATAAATTTATAACATGCAACTAAAGCAAAGGCTGCACTATTTTAACGGTGCGGTGGTATTCTTCATCAGGTCTGGTGCAGCTACTTGACTCCGGAAGCTGTGCAGTATGCTGTTTCAAACGATAATCACAGCCCTGGTCCCATAAGGTATGCTGGTATCAAATCTGTATGCATGTACCCGTGCATGTTCAGCATATGGGTATCGCATGGAAGAGATTTAAATTGCTTTTGGTGTGCAGTTCTGCACACAAAAACTGGTCGGATTCAATTGCAGAATCACAGTGTAACAGCATCATGTACATTGCGATGTAGTCAATGCACCCAAATATATTATATATATGCAGATATCAAATCACATGGATTAGCATATTCATTCTTTAGCAACAGCATCCTGAATAGCAATGCACTAAAGCTATGCATGTAACTACTGATGTATTACAATTGAAAGGTTATTTATTACCAATTTTTCATTTCAAATGGTGTTAGAGATATCCATTGGTTCTGTGAGTGACTTTAACAATGTACAGCATGAATAATGCATTTGGGCAAATTTTACAGATGAAAAATGCAAATACATTACAAGAAAATCAAGAGTTTAGTTCTAATTTACCCTCCCTCTTTTTCATAGGGTGGCTGGAACAGTAATGAACAGTGAGGAGTTTGCAACTGCATTTAAGTGCCCATCTGGCTCACCAATGAACCCATCAAAAAAATGCAGCCTTTGGTAGAAGATACAGTGACTAGATCATTAGCTCACCAATGAACCCATCAAAAAAATGCAGCCTTTGGTAGAGGATACAGTGACTAGATCATTAGCTAGTATAATTTTAGTATGTTTAAGTGTTACATAAAGGGAGTGTAAATATTTATTACATTCCAGATGCACCCCAGTGTGGGCTCAATACAAGTTGTTACAAGAAAGACCATACAATGAACTAGTAAAAGGTCTGGACGCATGTACACATACAAATCCTGTATCTAAGCATGAGGTTCATGATTTGGGTATCCAAGTTCAGGAAGCAAAAAGGCTTTTATAGCAATGAACATGTGCATTCAAGCTCAATTTATGTAGTTACAACCACCGCTTTATTGAGATAAGTTATTAACCCTGAATAAATACTATACACCATCTAAGTGCATGGATCCTTACATGTGTAAGTCATTAGATAATTGAGATCACCATGATAATTGATTGCTTATGATAAATTTAAACCATGATATATAAACACTTCTTATGGGTATGCACAGTTTAGGATAATGCTTCATAGTTCTATAATATGGGATGAGTGAACGAAGCTGTGTGTCAATGGTACAAGCCATGGTGAAGTAATAGATGATTATCAGCACCACAACATACCAAGATGAGCAAGAAGACCATTTAATATGGTAGCACCTTCAAACGCATATCTCTTGTATGTGGCTATTTAAGAGTCAGTGGCTTTTCTGATTCTAAGCAGCTAGTTAAGCGAAGCAGCACTTATACCATAACTATCTGTATACCATTTTAATGCTATAACCTGCACATCATGAAAAACTACATATATGATACATAAATGTAGGCATGAGCACTGGTGTCTTGGCTTGTAATTGCATCTCTACCAATCGTACGTTCCATGCCATTTACGTCCGTATACATTGTGCATAACATTGAACAAGAAACAACTTTACACAAGGTGACAGGCACACCTGTTATGTATTGCATTTCAAAAATAAGGAGAGCTCTGCATATAACAATAAATCATATGCACCCTGCTTAACTAGCTCTGTCAGTTTAAACGACAATGTTGTGCCTCCACCCTAGTGCTATTATCATCTTCAGTCTTATGCTCCGTTTTTAATGCAGCACCTTCATGGGACGTCGACTGTTGACTGACTTCTAATGACTGTGGTATAAAAATAGGCCCTGTAGCTGCATTTACTGATGACTTCAATTGATACTAAAAATTAAAGAGAAGTGTGATACACGGTGATAGTATATCATTACCATAAGTATCTGGACACAAATGCACACCATTTCTGAGTTGCTCTTATACTCAATCAGCAAACTGGAACTTGGTGAATGCCACAAATTGAATTTGCAGAAGACTGTATTATTATGTACAAAAATACGTGCAGAGAGATGCAGCCATGAACAATTTACAGATACCAGCATTAAAACATGTGCAATAATGATTAAACTACATGCATCACAACGATTTCACCTTCATTTATATAATTTGTTCATGTGCTCACATGGTCATAGCATGTTCCCTACTTGCAAATGCTCACAAAACTTCATAGCATGTATATAATGGTGCCTATTTACCAAGCTATTCATATGGTGCTAAATTAGCCTTATTATAAAGTGTCCATAGTTGTCATTGATAAACTGCACCCTAATCAGCAATAAACCTTTTGCAGCAAAGACAGATTACTAGCTCTGAATCTGACAAGTGTTTCCCATGGGCGCCCAGCTTTTCTAGATAGGGGAAGGCCAGAGGTGAGGGAGAGGGGCACCAATTATAGGGAGTGGAGGGTGAGGGGGAAGGTGCATGTATTGGAACATGGTTAAGTAATTTAATGGGCATTTATTAGACAGAGTCAGGATGAGGCGCCATTGAGTCTCAAAGAGGGTGGGGGGTGGGGGTGCGCCCATGTAATTCCACTTTTGCGCTTATTTTCCATGCTAATAATAAGCCTCGCGCTTTTTGATATAATAGAATTTGCATAGCGTCCCCTATGGTGGTGTGGCATGCATATGTACTGATTCCTGCACATGCATATATGTGAAAACCTATTTATACCTGCCCAAGGCATTTCCTGTATGCCTCCACCTGCTTCTGGTACTGCTTCACCTGGGCCACCTTCACTGCTATCTCCTCATTAAGCCCTTCAGTTATGTGCTTAAATTCAGTGATTTCCTTGTCAGCATAAATGAGCTTTGATTTCATCGCAGATATTTCGTGCCTTAAAGCCTCATTCTCATTAATGAAATTATCCTTAATCTCACTCGCTTTATTGCCATCACCTTCTTGGATGTCCTCAGTAACTGCATCACTTTAAAACACACAATGTGTACACCATGGATAAGGTGACACCACACCATGAATAACATGACACTGTATACACTATGGATAAGGTGACACCATGGACAAGCAATTGTTAATGCACACACAACACAACATAAAACCCACTACCCGCCCCCATGTCCAAACAGACATGAAATCCTACTCAGTGTACCAATAGCAAAGCTGCTAACTGTCACTCGTTTATCACTTTTTGATTCATGCATTATGCTTGTGCCAACATTTATACATAACCTGACTATCCTCACATCTTAACCCATCACTCCTCCTGTATCCCTTATCTTGGCCACACCTCTTCTAAGACTTCCATCCACCTGGCTTCGCTGGCCTCCAACACGTATATCTTGGCCATGTCTTCGCTTGGCCCCAGCCTCAGTCGTACCATGAGGGGCGTGTCTACTTCCCTGAATGGCTCCATGGTTCCATCGTTGTGCTGTACGCACAGTGCAAAGTCTGCCGGGATGTTCTCAGTCCGGGGAGGAGGCAAGGTGCAATGGTAAAGCGACAATGTAACGGTGATGGTGACAGATAAAGGTCTGAAACTTTGACATACATACGCATCACATGTCATGGTTAGTAGACCATTCCAATGACCACAGCATGTATAACGTTAGTGTCACTAGCATTCAACAAATCACACACACTCCCACATACGTAAGGTGAATGTTCAACAAACCATACTAATGACCACACCCCCACCAGGTGCCCAGGCTTACACTGTACTTTAGTAAGAGCATTCCTATGACCTCATGTGGTGTCATGGTGTTGGCGACTCTTAGGTTGGTAGAGGTACCATGTGAGGGCGTGAATGTTTGCCGCTGGAAGGCAAATGGAACAGACATGCATGTAAGCTGTCCAGTACACAACGTATTAATTCATGAGGTGCCAAAACCCATCAACACAACGTATATTCAAGACTGTACAAACACGTTAGGGGAGGAGATTAAATAGGCAGGAGAACACACGCAGTATCTAATGTCCCCCAATACTATTACACAATAAGATAGAAACAGTACTGCCCGCTAAAAACTTGGCCTTTATTTGCTCGTGGAGTCACGGGAGCGTGTTTGCATCCAAGCCTGGAGGACTACCATTGTCTTCAGCAAAGGGGGACTCCGGCCCATTAGTAATATAGCAGGCAAAAAAAGACACATACTTTCTCGTTTTTAATAGGAGCAGCACCGATGTACTGCTTCACCTGGGTCACCTTCACTGCGCATGCTATCTCCTCTTTGGCTGAAACCAGGTTTTCCTTTAGTATGGTAATTTCAGCTTCCTTAGTAGAGAAAATATTTTCCTTTGCAGTTAGCTGAAAGTTCAATTGGTAAAAGTAATTAACTCATCAATACTTACATGAAACGATTAATGGGCACAGTAATGTCTAAGTACTGCACCATAACACTTCATAGTACATGCATTTACATGCTTAACATTTAACAGTTTCGTCGATCTCGCTTGGTCATTCAAAGATAGCGTATTTGTGTTTCATAACCTTGATTGAGCTCGAGACCTGGAAATTAGTGCTCTGTCCAGTCCTTGAACAAATCATCCTTCATGGATGTTGAATTTCTTCTCCACTATCATTCATTTTCTATTGCTCTCTCCTAAATGTGAGTGTCATAGTGGTGCGAACATTATCCCTCACAGCCATCATCTCTCCTTTTCAATGTTTGGGTACTTGCTGATTTCGTTGGTGTGCGTGCTTGCATCACCTGTATAAATGTTCTAGGCTAAGAGGTTTGTGTGGGTGGGGGATAATGATTTCATCTGCGTATATAATAGTGTATGGTTTTCTTTGCTGTTCCTTCAGTATATAGAGACTGTAATACATTTCTCAGGACTGGTGTCAGCAAACCTGCACAATAGTTGAGATGCCACTTTCACCTCACCCTTTATTGGTGAAGTGCTGCACTCATGCATCTGCAGCTTTTGCATACCATTTTTTCCTTCCATGCAGTAGACCTTTACATCCTTTAGCAGTGTCGTGATCAGCTGAGGTGCCGACTTACCTTCAACTGTGTGTAACAGCATGGAGACTTCTCCTCTAAACACTTGAACTCCATGAACCATTTCACTGTGCAAGTGGTACATACAAGTGCCCTGCATGGGAGTTCTAGAGATTGTTAGAGAATCATCAAGCAGATTGGGCACTGCAGCTGGTCCAAGATGGCTGGATTGTTTATTGTTGCAAGTGGGACATCTGGTGATAAGGTTACAATTCCATTACAGTTAGCAGTTATACATGTGGAGCCACCTCTGGGATGCGGATCTGCTTGTCTTCCTTATTTAATTAAGATGGCAGATCTACAACATGTATTCACCCATAAGTACCTGTAAATAACTATGTTACTGCACAGAATTCCTGGGGAAAAGACTGCCAAACTGCCTATTTTGATGTCAGAATATTCAACTCATTTGCTCAATCATACGCCAATTCCTCAATGTCAAAATGCTACAGAAAACATGAACTGGATAAGAAAAGGGAATATGCATGGATCTTTTTCACAGCTGGAGGTATAGACTACATAGTATTACACGTTTACGTTATCATTATAAAAGAATAAAACTATTGTAGATTCACAGGGTGTGTACTAAATAATTAAAGTAACAAATGCAAAATACAAAAGAAGAGGCCAAAATATGAACGTTCAGTGGACCTTTGCCTCTGCACAGGCCAAAGCAATATATTGGTTTGAGAGTGGGAATGAAATGACCTGGTTCCTCGAAGGCACATGAATGGAGGCACATGATCATTGAGCAGAGAAGAAAAACCTCGTTTGCATCACAATAAAAAGTGTGGTAGAATAGGGTTCTTGCCTCTTGTAAGCATTTAATGATGCTATTCTCTTGTAGACTGTGGTTGCTATTGGAGCTATAGGAGTTTCACAAGAGATAAATCATTGTGGTGGCAAGTTGTTGACCATTCTGAACCGATGGTATATAGTGCATGTTGTGTGTACTATGGTTATTACTATTTTTCTGTTGTCAAAATATGACCCCTTGCACATGAATCATTACTTCTGCGTAGGGACTATAGCGTGAGCTGTTATAAACTCACATGGTGTACAATTGTGATCTTTACTTCTGCGCAGGGATTAGCACAAGCAAACTACAGAGTTGCAGCTACTACAGCTGTCTGTATTCCCAAAACAACTCTAACGTACGTGACCAGCACATTTGTCTTCTATTGTAGTCTGTACACATCCAACAGCTTTAAACACTAAAATGCATATTTGGAACATCAATATCATGCAAACGAGTACTAGAAATATGTCTACACACAAGCTCAATATCACCATCCTGTGTACAAGAGCTCCACCATTATCTTTCAATGGATGGCACATGCAGAAGAGGGATACATCGTATAGTAGGAATGTATATGTATATCATGTTGTACAATAATCTATGTACTGACGAATGTGCACGTTCAAAAACGGGCAGCAAAAACCATGCAACATCGTTACATTGAACAAAACAATAATTTCGTCATTCATTGGTTAATTTGCAGTTGCAAGTGCCTGTGATAGTATTGATTACATTGTATAATAGCGAGTACAATATGGTAAGACAAGCACAGCACTTTTACTGAGAAACCCATTGAATTGCTACAGGCACATACAATCACACACATAATACCTGCCAGTATTTATGTACAACTGAAATTTACACCAGTTATGCCCATCAGCAAGCAGAAACTGCTATTCATGAGACTTGAATGTTGGGTTTCCAAAGTGTTTTGTTTTTTATCCTAATAATCAGCATACTTACTCTATCATAGCATTACAAGCTAAACATCAAGAAATGAGTCTACATCTAGGCAT
This sequence comes from Eunapius fragilis, assembly GCA_963681505.1. Lineage (NCBI taxonomy): Eukaryota > Metazoa > Porifera > Demospongiae > Spongillida > Spongillidae > Eunapius > Eunapius fragilis. Next base: position 515,500 of record OY811988.1, on the reverse strand, counting down.
CAGAGCAGCAAGCCTAGATACTCTCTGTACGACTAGAAACATAAGTGTGGCTTTTGGCTAGAATGGTGGACTCATTCTTTGCTTCCACTGTGCCTTCCTTCTCCACAGCGCCATATTGCACTGACTGGTGTCCATTCTTATCGCCACACTTCATCTTTCGTGCAGAAAACCTTGCAACAACAACATGAGTGATGAAAACACTGCCTGTGATTGTGTTCCAAATAGCAGTGCCAAGAGCGCTGGTTACCAGCAGTCCATAGTTTCGTGGATGAGGTGTAGCCCCATAGACGCGATTGATAAAGGGCAATATATTGAAGATGCAGAACAAAATGGGGTATGCAGATAGCGGAAGCAACTGCTTGAGTACTTTCCAGTTTGGATCATCTCGTGTAACTAGTTCATATTTTCTTCTATGATGAAGCCTAATAAGAAGTGTAATCACCATGGTAACCATAAGAAAAATTTCTCCCAAAAGTATAAGCATTGATGGGCCAAACCATAGAGCAAACTGCTCGATAATTCCCAAAGTAAGGGTTTCTGTAGGACAGTTGTTTTTCCAGTTCTGTATCCAGCACCACGAACCTGCCAATCCATAAGTGTGTGTTGTGAGAGGCACAATAGCAATCAGCACTGGTATTAACAGTGAGGTTGTAACGTAGATGCCTTCCAGTTTCTTTAAGTTTTTATACCTCACAGCGTAGCAGAAGACATGAACAGTCACCCACACAGTAGAAACTACTTTCACCCACATTGAATACAGGAGTAAAAATGCCACTGCGACACAGGCACGATGGTATGTTTCTGGAGCGTTTTGATAATTGACGAAAATGACTTCTACAACTAGCACTGTTCCTAGCATCAGTGCAGCCAAAACTTGATACAGAGCCAATCGGTACACCGTCTGTTGATACAACTTTAAAATCCCGACCAAGATAGCTGCAAACCGAATACAGAAGACCCATTTGATACTCCGAGAATGATTGCTACTGAAGTTGAATAGCCGGAGCAAGAATTGTTCATTTCAAAATAAGACAGAGGTAAATATGACACGACTTAGGGGTGTGATTCCGCGAGGGAGGAAAGGGGGGGGGGAGTTATATTATATTAACGTTTAATATAACGTTTTGCCAATATTGATCGCGGACGCATTCTTACCATTAATTGATGGATATTTCTTTCATTGATTGTTTCATATGTGAAGGCGAATCCTGCCTGAAAACCGTCATCGAACTTGAAGCAATGAAGAAGGTGATTTGCCAAGTTGAAGTTTTGTCTCGTACCCAGACTCATTACGTGTTTATCGCTTTGCTTAACTTTTGGTTCAAACAATCGCTCAATTAAATATGGATGGTGTTTCGCCAAACCTCATCTAAGGACCTCCCAGATTTGCCCAAGGTAACTGAAGTTGACAGATTATCTACTGATCTACCAGCTAATCATCACCCTCACCTTGTAGCTAGTCATCACCCTCACCTTACAGCTAATCATCACGTCCCTCACCTTGTAGTTAGTCATCACCCTCACCTTGCACCTAGTCATCACCCTCACCTTGCAGCTAGTCATCACCCTCACCTTGTAGAAAGTAATTACCCTCACCTTGTTACCTAGTTTTCACCCTCACATGTAGCACAGATCTCATGTACAGTTGTGACTTGCCATGCAGCTACATGATATCATCTGTTCTGGACCTATAAATGAGGTATGGAGACCTATAAATGAGGTACCGAGACCTATACATGAAGTATGGAGACCTATACATGAAGTTGGCTCAAGACTTAAATTGGATCTCAGCTTCATTTTGCATGCAACTACATGCAGGTGTGAACCCAACCATCTGCTAATATTCTCTCATGCATGACTTCGATCATGTGCATTGTAGCCTTCTTCATTATGTGACCAACTCAATTGTGACCCCTTTTGGTGAGGATAGACCAGTTGTCCATTGGTTGCATTGATCATTACAAGGGGTGTGGCCTTGTTCCAATACTCCACCCCCATTTTCTCCCCCTTCCAACAGTTGAAGAAGACTCCAGGTATCCTCAGTGGTGTGGACAGTGAGTTGGGCAGAAAGGTGCTTCTTCTTACAGAGCTTGGCTTTACTCTTGTTGTGGTATTCACTATATGGGCATGGAAAGTGCACCACATGCATGTACTGTATGTATCGGTATTTAAAACCTTTATGACATCACCTCCTGATGTTAAACTCATTCATGCCTTGGTGTGTAAGACACACATATACAGCACCTGATTGCTGTGTGTACAACTGCACCTGTGTGCTACAAATGGTACTCACACAACACACACACTGATATACAGTACTCATTTATATTATGTGCATAATTACATGTATGCTGCATGCACTTCTACGCACACACACGCACACACACACACATGCACACACACACACACACACACACACACACACACACATAGGTGCCTTCATTGCCCGGATTCGTCATGCAAACATCAGTGCATGGAGCAAAGGATGAGGTGAGGGGAAAGTCATATCCATGACTACCATGATATCACACTAATTATCTGCAGTTTGGGTGCCATTTTAGCACCAGTATATAGGGGTCATAATGACACTACATCTCTGACACTGTTCCTATCATACCAGTCATCTATTTCATCCATAACCATATAAAGTCATGATCCTTGTATGGATGTCATAGGCGCACTGAAGTCCCTTTGTGGGTGTAGTTTTGATCACTAATCCAATGTTGGCCATCACTAGTCTTTGGTGCCATAGTCACACCTTTTCCCCCCTTTCCACTCTTTCATGTCGGCAGTGTTACAGGTGTCAATACAGCGCCATACCCGGATAGGTGTTGGTGGTAGGTGTGTAACCATAACACCATTAATTCCTCTGATGTGTGGTGATGCAGAGGTGCTACTGCGGCACCATTCTCCTATGTATGGTATTGTGGGAGGGGCTTAGTACATCTTGGCTGGTTCAAAGAAAGGTCTACTGAGGTGAGATTGTCACAGAAGAAAGAGATGGGTGGGTCACCTTCCTTTAACTTAGGAGAGTATGAAAGGGGAAGAGGTGGAGAAATGGGAGGGTGTTTGCTTGCTTGGACTTAAGCTGTTTTATAATGATATGGTTAACTCTTCTGGGAAACCCATTTGGTTTTTTAAATTCCTATAAGAACCCACCTGAGTCAGTTAACTAGTATCATAGATGTGGCTGGAGATATGTAGGTGTATTTGATTGGTGTATAACTGTATCATGTAGAACCAAATATACCATACATGGTAGTGATGTACTCTGTGTGTGTGTATGTGTGTGTGTGATACATATGAGGGGTTATGGGGACACACAATAGTACTCTGAGGCTACAGCAGGCCTGAGTGAAGTTATCGTTTTGGCTGCATGAGAAAGGGTCACCTTGGGGGTACATGTCATGCAGTGACCATTGGTTGTGAACACAAATGACCATTGGAGAAATGTAAGGTGTAAGGTTGAACTCTTAACCACTCCTCCTTTGTTGGGGAGGTGATCAGTTGAGAGGTTTTCAGTGTTAGGGTTGCACTCAGTCTCAATCCCTTGGTCCTTTGAGTAGAGGTGGGTGTGGTAACAGGTGACTTACATGCATGTGTTTATATCATCTCATGAGGTTGGGGATGGGCATAGAAGGCCTGACAGTAGAATGAGTAGTGTGCCTGTGGAGGAGGCCCATGGGGGTTCCCTCCTCCCCCACCCACCCCCACCCCCTCATCTCCACCCCAAGCCTCCATTGTGGGTAATTCCTCCTATTTCTGTTTTGGTGTCATTGTAAGCACCTTTGATTGTACACACACATGTGGGCACACTTGTACACACACACTTCTAGTGAGAGGGAGGAACAGAACAATGGGAGAAGGTTTTGTGTTGTCATAAGGACTGTTGCAGGTAACAGAAACGTTGGCAGTGCATTTCCTTATATAAGCATTTCAATGGACAATTTACGAGTCTTCCTGATGTGTAAGGAGACAGAGTTGTCCCATGAGGGCGAAGATGAAGTGTTCAGTGTGAGATAGTGTTGTACTATATTCACATCATACACACATCTTACCATCTTTGGAAATTTATGGGGAAAACGTTTGTGTTAGTTTATACAAGACACTAATGTTAGTTTTATTTAAGTTCAAAGATGTGCTGTATCAGCTGGATGTGTGTGTATAGTATCCATGAGCAGGTGACTAAAGTATGTCACAAGACTGGGAATTTTGTCCTCTTGGAACTACAATAATGGGATACATAACATAGGTTGCACACCTTATGTAAAGCACTGGGGGAGGGAAGAGGAGGAGGGATCAGCAGAGGTGGAGAGGGGAAGAGAAGTAGGAAGAGTATTAGACGTTGGGTGTTTCCATGGAGACATCTGTAGCACCACCTAACAAGACACCTGTCTCTCTGTTAAAGGTAAGAACACTCAGTTATTTTGGTTATGCTTTGTATTTGTTTTAATGTCGGTCGTATCACAGTGACCCTTTTTAACCTCCACCCTTTTGTCTTTTCTGAAGTTCCTCTCATGGGAGTCGTGATGTAAATGGATCAGTCTCTTCTCTGATGTATTTCTTTCAAATTCTTGTCTTGGGTTTCACACTTACTCAAATATGCATATGTCAAGCTGTGTCCGGGTGGTACTGTATGTGTGTGTGTTGCAAACACATCTCGCAATGCACACACATAACCCCATGTCTCTTCCTTCTCTCTTCCTTCTCACAGACTGTTCTTCTTCTCCATCCCTGATGTGACCTCCCAGAGCTCGTACTACAGTCACCTCTTGTTACTGCGAGAGTTATTCTGCCATTATGTGTATGGTAATGTCCATCACACAATGAAAGGTGGAAAACAAAGTATCCTGTTAAAGTTTTAGAATTTAACCCTTGAATTGCGAAATGCACCATTTGTGCCCAACAGCTCAGTGCCAGAATAATGTACATGTGCCAGTAGTCCACACACAATAGAAAGGCAGTCTAGCTGTGTGCCACCTATTGCAGCTGCCACTCAGAGCATACATGGAGTAAACAATGTTGCTGCATTACTTTGTTGATGTAGTTAGAGAGCTAACTTTGGAAGAATTAAGGCTTCTTTCTTTGATCATTGAAATATTTTACTTTGGAAACTGGTTTGTCAGCTAGGCCAAAAGAGGGCTTCAATAATAGGAGTTTTAGGAGTGCTACTGCAGTGAAATACCAATAAATATTATGATGCTGATGACCAGACCAACTAAGCCTTTGTAGCTGCTTAGCTTCAGCAAGATGCTAAACAGCTCCCTCAACGATATACATGTACTCATCCACCCAGGTGGCGCGGCATTCGTTACTTCGAATTCTATTATGATACAGATGCCTTGCTTACTCTATACGGGCATATATGAGCAGCATCAATCGACGAATGGTTGTCCCTAGCATTGCGTGTGCATGGTCACTTTGTACGTGATGGCATTGAGTCATCAGGTACAAAACAGTTCTTTCCACGCTTCAAGGGTTAAAGCAAGATCTGGAGGAGTGTGGCAGTCCAACATTCCATTATCTGTAAGCAGTGATTAATTGGTTTCTTTACCTACTGTGTGGAATTTTTCCAAGGGTTTTTTCCCACAGAGGTTTATTTTCCATGCAGGTGTGTGGGCCCATGCACACTGCTAAATCCTTGCTTCATGTATGTATGTTATAAACTGTGTTTTAAGTCAACAGTGGTGGAAGCTTTGACATTTTTAGGTGGTTGTGACATGTTGAGGTGGATGCACTGCATGCATGTGGCTGTGATGTGTTTGCTGGCAAGCTAAAACACGCAAAGCCTATTGTATTCACTTGTCTGGGAAAGTGAAGGTGTCAGCAGTGATGTATAGAAATGCATGGAAGGAAGGTGGCATATTCCACATTGTATTCCTATGGCACAGATCAGTGTACACTGCCCATAGTTACCACACCATTACTGTATCTAGCAAAAAATAACATGCATAAAGGATAGACTAATGTGTTACCACAATGCATCAACATGAAGCAAAACGACTTGAATATCATTGAAACAATACAAAAACAGACATTTAGTAATTTCAGTTGGCTAAAAAGTATTATGACTAATTCAATGATAATTTTTTTCTTATCTCTTATAGTCCATGTCAAATTTTTTATTAAGCACTCCTCCTACGTCGCAATTGTAATCTCTGCCTGGTTATTGTTTTGACTTTGCTGCATGCTTATCTTTCTTAGCGTTCTTCATTTCGCCATTCCTTTAATTTGTCACATATTTCCAGATAACGGTTCCACAAGTAGTATGAAAAAATTGTAGAGGCGACCGATAGCAGCAGCGATGTGACAAATTGCATTGGGGTCGTCTGTGAAACATCGGATGTGGAATAGAAATAATGTGTTATATCTATGTCTACAAATGCAAACAATATGATCACTGTTGCAGTCAGAAATGTGGTGACTACAATAACCCATTCTGAGCATCGACACCGGTAGGAAGGATCATTTCGTATGAGACAATTATATTTTGACAGTGATATCCCCGTCAAAAGGACAACAATGACAGATCCATACATTGCAATTGTAACTGATGCTTGGAAAGGCAATGAAGAAAACCCGAGGAAAATGAAGGGGGCATGAAATAGAATCAGTTGAATTCCCATGATTTGAAATATCATCGTTAAGATTTGGCAAATCAAAATCCTTTCGCACTCACTTTGGCAAATGATCCGACAATATCCCTGCTCTGACTCTGCACAACTCAAGTTGAATTTATATGCACACACTAAGAGAATGTCTGGGATAAATATGAAAATAAAGACAACAATCTCAAAGTGGAATGATTGGGGCTGTCCTATATCCTTGCGATGTGAACTTTCTCCGTATGAAAAGTGAACAATTTCGAGAATAGCTAAACTCACGACAAGTAGACACAATACTACTTTACAGCCAAAGTTCCATGCTTCTTTCTTCTGTTCATTTTCTTGCGTCTGCTCTTCTGTCTGTTCACTTCTATGCTCGTTATTCATAGATAGCGATGAATTGCTAGTACTGGTTTTGTCTTTAGGCTTAGTTGATGTCAACAAACTTCTATAGCAAACAATAAGCCATGGGATCAATGTTGATAGAAATGCCCCTGTGAGGTACAGTAGATAAAGCGCATAGTTGTTATTGTCATTTTTCAGTAAACTGGTGTAACCAATTTGGAGATCATCGATTTTTCTTCCATCAGGTTCATATCCATCAACTACGAACCCACGCACCTACATGTAAGGTGATGGATACAATCATATGCATGGTTATGTATGCGATGAAATCATTTAATATACATGTATACATGCAATTATACGCATGCATAGGTTTTTTAAAAAGTGATACATTATAGATCTAGAACATTGAATGGTACACATTGTTCACTGTTTGAAGAAACAAACATCAAATGTTGATAACCGCGACGTTAGGCGGTACCACTCTCTTCCACAAAGAAGACATTCTGCCTCCCACCCCATGTACGGGCACCGAACGTCACTATCTTCATGCATGCCATACCGCTTGCGTAAATCCATGAAATAGTTCCACGATGTCTTCTTCGCTGACGTCACTGCAAAACGACATCGCAACCTCTACCGTACAAGAGCCTGTCGGATACCTCACCGTGAACAAGGATAGGAACTGAAAATCGAACGGATGAACAAATAAGTTGATAGGTGACCATGCCCAGCGGAAAGTTATGTTGCTATGTAGGTAGCCAGTGAAATTGTACTTATAATGAATATCAACTGAAAGGCTCTCTCGATCATTGGTTGGAAAGAAGGCGTCGTCCAAACCATCTATATTCAAGTTTCCATAACGAGGATCTTCTAATATGCTCCACTCCAAGTCCTTAGATTGATGGATGCACGTACTCATTGCAAAGGCAACCATGAGGTGGAATATTGTAAGGAAAAACACTCCACGCGACGACGTCGTACCCATCTTGTACAGATCCGTCCGGTATGTACTGCAGAATGAAAGGAGCAAAGTTCAACCCTTTGTCACGCACAAAAGTGCAAGTCAGTACAGTGTTTTATTTTGCATGCTGCGCGCGCGCCCCGTGTTTCTATATATCGTGGGTGGATATCCTGTGACGATGTCTACCAGATATGGTGCACGGGTGTTTGCGGCCATAATATATATTTTGCGTACAACCAGAGATCCTCCTGTAGAAAAGCAGGAATTGTACCAGCGCCTATTAAAACCTCGAAACAAAAGAAGCATCATCTTTAAATCTTTCTCGTGCCGCTATTTTGACGCTACGCCAAGTTATGGCTCGTGAAAGCGGGTAACCCTTGACGCACCTCACCCCTTCGAGGTAAGTTTTCCACGCTCCCGACCAGTAGAAAGTTTTGGTGAAAAATTGCCATTGTGTCATGCTTTATTGAATTTTGTGTAATTTTTTGTTCAATCACACATTTCTTAATATTTCTACGCTTTATTTTTTCTGTGGCTATAAGGTTGCTTACAAAGAAGCCCTGCGGTTTTACCATTTTCTAAAAGTCTTGAAACTGTTGATATAGGCTATAGCTCCGATGTTTTGACCTAAGAATAACATACCGATAATTCTGCAAGCGATTGGTACCATGCATTGGCCTGAGTTCTACCATAAATGCTAATATCTGTGTTTCTGGAACCAACGTGGTACTGAACAGTGTATGTTTGGGTTATAGTTTGTTACGATATTTGAAAAAGGGATAAGTTCATAACATGCAACTAAAGCAAAGGCCGCACTATTTTAATAGCGCGGTGGTATTCTTCATCAGGTCTGGGGCAGCTACTTGACTCCGGAAGCTGTGCAGCATGCTGTTTCAATTACGATAATCACAGCCCTGGTCCCATAAGGTATGCTGGTATCAATTCTGTTTGCATGTACCTTGCATATGGGTATCACATGGAAGAGATTTAAATTGCTTTTTGTGTGCAGTTCTGCACACAAAAACTGGATTCAATTGCAGAATCACAATGTAACAGCATCATCATGTACATTGTGATGTAGTCAATGCACCCAACTATATTATTTATATGCAGATGTCAAATCACATGGATTAGCATATTCGTTCTTTAGCTACAGCATTCTGAATAGCAAAGCAATAAAGCTATGCATGTAACTACTGATGTATTATTACAATCGAAAGGTTATTATCAATTTTTCATTTCAAATGCTGTTAGAGATATCCATTGATTCTGTGAGTGCCTTTATTTCAATGTGCAGCATGAATAATGCATTCATTGGGCAAATTGTACAGATGAAAATGCAAATACATTACAAGAAAACCAAGAGTATATTAGTTCTAGTATACCCTCCCTCTTTTTCATAGGGTGGCTAAAAACAGTAATGAACAGTGAGGAGCTTGCAACTGCATTTACGTGCCCATTTGGCTCACCAATGAACCCATCAAAAAAATGCAGCCTTTGGTAGAAGATACAGTGACTAGATCATTAGCTATATAGCTAGTATGTTTAAGTGTTACATAAAGGGAGTGTAAATATTTATGACATTCCAGATGCACCCCAGTGTGGCTCAATACAAATTGTTACAAGAAAGACCATACAATGAACTAGTAAAAGATCTGGACGCATGTATACACATAAAAATCCTGTTTGAGGTTCATGATTAGGGTATCCAAGTTCAGGAAGCAAAAAGGCTTTTATAGCAATAAACATGTGCATTCAAGCTCAATTTATGTAGTTACAACCACCGCTTTATTGAGATAAGTTATTAACCCTGAATAAATACTATACACCATCTAAGTGCATGGATCATTACATGTGTAAGTCATTAAATAATTGAGATCACCATGATAATTGATTGCTTATGATAAATTTAAACCATGATATATAAACACTGCTTATGGGTATGCACAGTTTAGGATAATGCTTCATAGTTTTATAATATGGGATGAGTGAACGAAGCTGTGTGTCAATGGTACAAGCCATGGAGATGTAATAGATGATTATCAGCACCACAACATATCAAGATGAGCAAGAAGACCATTAAATATGTAAGCACCTTCAAACGCATATCTCTTGTATGTGGCTTTTTAAGAGTTAGTGGCTTTTCTGATTCTAAGCAGCTAGTTAAGCGAAGCAGCACTTAAACCATAACTATCTGTATACCATTTTAATGCTATAACCTGCAGATCATGAAAAACTACATATATGATACATACATGTAGGCATGATCACTGGTGTCTTGGCATGTAATTGCATCTCTACCAATCGTACGTTCCATGCCATTTACGTCCATATACATTGTGCATAATATTGAACAAGAAACAACTTTACACAAGGTGACAGACACACGTTATATATTGGTATTGCATTTTTAAAAATAAGGGAGCTCTGCATATAACAATAAATCATATGCACACTGCTTAACTAGCTCTGTCAGCTTAAACGACAATGTTGTGCCTCCACCCTAGTGCTATTACCATCTTCAGTCTTATGCTCAGTTTTTAATGCAGCACCTTCATGGGACGTCGACTGTTGACTGACTTCTAATGACTGCGGTATAAAAATAGGCCCTGTAGCTGCATTTACTGATGACTTCAATTGATACTAAAAATTATAGAGAAGTGTGATACATGGTGATATTACATCATTACCATAAGTATCTGGACACAAATGCACACCATTTCTTAGTAGCTCTTGTACTCAATCAGCAAACTGGAACTATTAGGCCAATTGGTGAATGCCATGAATTGAATTTGCAGAAGACTGTATTACTATGTACAAAAATACATGCAGAGAGATGCAGCCATGAACAATTCACAGATGCCAGCATTAAAAACATGTGCAATAATGATTAAACTACATGCATCACAACGATTTCACCTTCATTTATGTAATTCGTTCATGTGCTCACATGGTCATAGCATGTTCCCTACTTACAAATGCTCACAAAACTTCATAGCATGCATATAATAATGGTGCCTATTTACCAAGCTATTCATATGGTGCTAAATTAGCCTTATTATAAAGTGTCCATAGTTGTCATTGATAAACTGCACCCTAATCAGCAATAAACCTTTTGCAGCAAAGACAGTTTACCAGCTCTGAATTTGACAAGTGTTTCCCATGGGCACCCCAGCTTTCCTAGAAGGGGGAGGCCAGAGATGAGGGGGTGGGGGGGGGGGGGGGGCACCAATTATAGGGAGTTGAGGGTGAGGGGGAAGGTGCATGTACTGGAGCATGGTAAGAAATTTAACAGGCATTTATTATTTATTAGAGGGAGTCGGGGTGAGGTGCCATTCGGTCTCAAAGGGGGGTGCGCCCATGTAATTCCACTTTGGTGCTTATTATTCCATGCTAATAATAGAGCCTCGCGCTTTTTGATATAACAGAATTTGCATAGCTTCCTCTATGGTGGGGTGGCATACATATTGTACTGATTCCTGCACATGCATATATGTGAAAACCTGTTTATACCTGCCCAAGGCATTTCCTGTATGCCTCCACCTGCTTCTGATACTGCTTCACTTGGGCCAACTTCACTGCTATCTCCTCATTAAGCCCTTCAGTTATGTGCTTAAATTCAGTGATTTCCTTGTCAGCATAAATGAGCTTTGATTTCATCGCAGATATTTCCTGCCTTAAAGCCTCATTCTCATTAATGAAATTATCCTTAATCTCATTCGCTTTATTGCCATCATCTTCTTGGATGTCCTCAGAAACTGCATCACTCTAAAACACACAATGTGTGCACCATGGATAAGGTGACACCACGCCATGAATAACATGACACTGTGTACACTATGGATAAGGTGACACCACGCCATGAATAACATGACACTGTGTACACTATGGATAAGGTGACACCATGGACAAGCAACTGTTAATGCACACACAACTCAACTTAGAACCCACTACCCACCCTCACGCCCAAACAGACATGAAATCCTACTCAGTGTACCAATAGCGAAGATGCTAACTGTCACTCGTTTATCACTTTTTGATTCATGCATTATGCATGTACCAACATTTATACATAACCTGACCATCCTCACATCTTAACCCATCACTCCTCCTGTATCCCTTATCTTGGCCACACCTCTTCTAAGACTTCCATCAGCCTGGCTTTGCTGGCCTCTAACACGTATATCTTGGCCATGTCTTCGCTTGGCCCCAGCCTCAGTCGTACCATGAGGGGCGTGTCTTCTTCCCTGAATGGCTCCATGGTTCCATCGTTGTGCTGTACGCACAGTGCAAAGTCTGCCGGGATGTTCTCAGCCTGGGGAGGAGGCAAGGTGCAATGGTAAAGCGACAATGTAACGGTGATGGTGACAGATAAATACAAACATAAGGTCTGAAACTTTGACATACATACGCATCACATGTCATGGTTAGTAGACCATTCCAATGACCACAGCATGTATAACGTTAGTGTCACTAGCATTCAACAAATCACACACACTCCCACATAAATTGCGTCACCTCCACTACTTAAGGTGAATGTTCAACAAACAATACTAATGACCACACCCCCACGAGGTGCCCAGGCTTACACTGTACTTTAGTAAGAGCATTCCTATGACCTCATGTGATGTCATGGTGTTGGTGACTCTTAGATTGGTAGAGGTACCATGTGGGGGCGTGAATATTTGCTGCTGGAAGGTAAATGGAACAGACATGTATGTAAGCAGTCAGTACACAACGTAATAATTCATGAGGTGCCAAAATCCTTGGACACCTTCTTGAAGGAGGCCAACCTTTTCCTCACCTGGGTCCCAGACTTAGGCCTCGTTCTACCCAGTGTCCTCCTCACCACGATATCACCGTTCCCGTTGGCAGTGTCCAGACCAGACTCAAAGTCCTTTGGCCCCACGGACCTTGAGTACTGCTCCAACTGAGTACTGCTCCAACTGAGCCCTCCTCAACGTATTGTCGTACTGAACGGGTCTGTCCATCAGTTCTGTCTCACGGTTGTTGTCCTCTGGTTGGGGAGTCCCCTCGGCAGGGTGCTCCGTGATGCTGTCCGTGATCTCCTTGAGCCACTTGACCTCGTTGCCAGAGAGGTCATGTCTCTTGCTGGCCTGCTCCAGGATCTGGAGGTAGGTGGCATCTTCGGAGCGTATGAACTCGTAGATGGAGTCTCTGTACTGCATCTTCTGCTTGGAGTAGATGGCACCTGGGGCCAGCATGATTGGCTTCTTCAGACCCCAGTAGAGGCTGATAATTCCTTCAAGCAGGAGTTCACCTTCCACCTGTTGTGAGGAGGAGAGAGGAGGAGGGGGGATGGGTTGGGGTGAGGAAGGCGGAAGGGATGGGTTGGGGTTAGGGAAGGAGGAGGAGCAGGGGGTGGGGAAGGGTGGGGGAACAAGGATGGATGGGTGGGGGAAGGAGGAAGAGGGATGGGTGGGTAAAGGAGGAGGGATGATGGTAGGGTGGGGAAGGTACAGGTGGGAGAAGAAGGAAGGGATGGGTGAGGTACATGTAAGACAGTCCATTCATTAATTGGTGTGTGGCTACCAATCAAAATATACATCTGAACTCCATACAGATAGTACCAAATAACCACACCCACGTCCATACATGTACATCCCTCACATCTACATACCCACACCAACACACATCCCACACACCCACATATACTTACTTCTCTACACTTAATCCTTTCTCGTGCATTCTCCTTGAAGGTATTGTACTCTTTCACTTTGGCAAGAATGTCTTGTCTAATGAATCAAATAGAAAAGCATACAGAGAGTGTAGGAAGAACATGTACTTCCTGCAAAAGGGTCACTTGCATAATCCCTTCATGGTCTTAACATAGCATTCACTAGGTGTATGTTAAGTGTAAGGGGGGAAGGAGGAGGGGCCAGGTCAGGTGGAGGAGGGGTCAGTGAAGAAGGTGGAGGAGGATGCTACCATTGCTGAGTAAGGTGGTGCTATTCTTACATCTTCACTCAAGAATGGTGTGTTATAATTACTCCACCCCACATCAACAACATACACATGACCCATCCCACCCCTTCAAGCAATCAAACCATCTTTCACTTACTTTCTAGCCATCAGCTCTGGACTGAAGTTGAATTCCTCCTCTCCTTCGGCCTCCAATAGATAAGTACCCTGTGGAGGCTTCCCACAATGCTGTGGGAAGAAAACTTATCTGTAGCTTACATGTGCGCAGCATACATGTACATTACATACATACATACATACATACATACATACATACATACATACATACATACATACATACATACATACATACATACATACATACATACATTACATACATACATACATACATACATACATACATACATACATACATACATACATACATACATAATTACATACATACATACATACATACATACATACATACATACATACATACACACACACACACACACACACACACACACACACACATACATACATACATACATACATACATACATACATACATACATACATACATACATACATACATACATGCACTGTTTAGAACATGGTAAGAGACATATTATCCCTCGTGTCCCCCTTCTTCTATGGTGCCCTACCTAGCCCTGTGCTGACAACCCCCCCCCCTCCCCCAACCCCACCACCACCAGTGCTATTGCATACATTGTACATGTAGAAGATTATATGTAGCATGCAAACAATTAATCCACTATGCACAACATCAAAGTGTATTACTTTTTCACAGCTCATTGTAAGTAATACCTTCGCTGTGGTTGCTTCAGTAAGCCTAGCAGGCACCTCTGGATAAGGGTCTTCAGAGTTCACTGCCATTGAAATCTCCTCCATGGTATTCCACACCCTAGCTTTGTCATCAACACAGTAGGGTGACACATCAACAGGTTTGCCATCATTCTGCATATTCTCAGCTTCAGGTTGCACTCCTATCTTGAATATCTAGATAGAAAAATATTTCAGTGCTTTGTTTAATCACAAGTTGAAATTGTAATTGCTGAGGGAGCATCCAAAGCATGTTTCCACCAACATTGCTCCAACCCCCTTATAATAGATATGGGCTATATATGCATGTGCATGTGTATTTTTGTGTCACATGTGTGTATGCATGCATGTGTGCTCAGATGCATGTAGCTGAAAATGATATACCTGTTGGTGATGCAGACACACGCTCACTCATGTGCGCTCTCAATGTGCACACAAAAATGCACCCATGACACCCACATGCATGCACACACATGCACATGCACGCATCACACATATTGCACCAGAGAGTGAGAGGTATACATGCTCTAATACAATTGCTGAGTGTGCACAGCTGACACAATTTTTATTGAAGAAGGGTATTATGATAGAATTAGATCGAGAGGTGTAAGGGATTGAGGTGCCGTTTTAATAGCGTTACATGCAAAAGGCATGATTGTGCAGCTACGGAATGTGCAGACAACTTTGTGCATTCAAAAATAAATGTGTGAACCACCCTGAGACCACAGTTAATGTTTAGTCTCCAATTGTCCTAACTAAAAGGAGCACCATAGAATTGCATATTTGGTGTACTGCAAGTTGACAGTGGCAATGCCATTGGTACAAACTGTGCTTACTGAGGTCAGAGATGACTACCAAATCAATGAAATATTTTTAATTAATAAAGTTCTTTCAAAGCATGACAAAACTTCAATTGCTGATAATGGATAACCCACACGTCTGATTTCCAAAGAAAAAACTAAAGTAATGCTCAATCATCCAGCTTTCTGAAATTTATAGTACTTTGTCGTTCATATTTCTGTCGATCTGCTGCATCAAAACCATGGTTAAAAGAAGACTGATTCCAGCACTAAATTAAAATACACAGGTGGACAAGTTATTAAAACTAATCATCAAAGTTAAAAATAAGTGGCCTTTGTACAATCAATAAGTTGCTCTGAGTTCATAGCACTTCTTCATGGCAATATAGCATGTCTTTAATTAAGGACGCAAACCATGCTTGGCTAATGGAGATCATTAAACATTAGCACTTGCATTGTTTACTATATTCAAACTGACATAATTAATTGATAAAATAGGCACACAGTACCACTATACCACTACCAGAACACTATGGCTCTCATAACTTCAGTGATTGGCTACATGTAGTGGTTATCATACAGAAACACGATGGAAAACCAATAAAGATTGTATCAATATGCACAAGTAAGTAAGCCAAGTGCACATCATATAAGTCAGATTATTATTATTCTCACCATATTAGCACACTATTTTGTCTTAGCCAAAATATCATATAATTGTGTGTACATGTGTGTATGAAGAACAGGTACTGATAATGCTTAGTATCCTCGTGTTAGTAATAACTATGTTCATCACACACACAGTGTTCGTTTGAGCCATGCAATACATACCTGCTCAAGCTGTTGTTTGTAAGTCTCCACCTGCTTCTGGTACTGCTTCACCTGGGCCACCTTCACAGCTACCTCCTCTTTGGTTGCCTCCAATTTTGTGGCTAGTTGCCCTTTTTCCTTCTTCATAATTTCTTCCATAACATTGAGTTTCTCTTTAACCATTTGGAGCTGTGCTGCAAGTTCATTTTCTCTGCTTTGGAGTTGTGCCCCTTCATCAGCCTGATGATCACTCAAATGTTGGCTTCCTCTGGATTGAAGTTTTTTCTTTAGATGTGTGACTTCGTTTTCACTGCTCTGGAGTTGGCGTTTTACTACAACAAGTTCAGTCTCCTTTTCTTGGAGCTGCTCCCGGTACTCATCGCATTTAGTAATGGCTGATACTCTATCTTTTCTCTCGGTTTCAAAGTCCTCTTTATATATCTCAATCTAAATGGTATGTAGAAAAAAGGAAATAAAATTTAATGCACTTACATAATTAAAGGAGGAAATTCAAATTAAAAAAAGCTTGCAAGTAACAATTCCATCCAGCCATGGGACCTCTTCAAACAGCAATGGCATCTGATCTTTGTTCCGTTGTCCTTTTTAATGCACAACACTCACATAGTCACACAAGATGGTTTACCTCTTTTATCCATGCAATAAAGATCAATCACATTCACATGCTCACTAATAAAATGACAACGTTGATCTGTAATGATATCTGCCAGTTTAATTTGCTTTTCATCTCCAGATGCATATGCATGGCGCAGTTTGATTGTAAAAGACGATTTTGGTCTCAGACGTACCTCTATTGGCAGTGCACATTAATTATCTTTTAGGACGTCTCTATGTGAAAAAGGGCATAAACGAACAAAAAAGGCATGTGGGTTTGTGTTTAATGTGGCATAGCACATCATCACTGGCTCGTTCCAAGACCTAGGTCACCCAGCTAGGGAGAAAAAGAGTCATACGCGAGTTCCTTTTATAAACATACTTTTTACCAGATTTGCATGACACCCTGTCCATCTTTTTCCCCTTTAAGATGCAACATAATCATTTATGACAACTGACTTTAAAGTACATTATATAAAAATTCTCTCAATCCTCAAACACACACACACACACACACACACATACACACGCACACAATCGCACAACATACACAGGTATCATTTTCAAACACCTACATTTGATATGTTCAAATGTATAAAAAGTACCTAATACATGTAACATACAGGGTGTTTACGAAAGAGTGCAACACTTTTAATACATGTACCTTAATAAGATTGTCAATCTAAATGCATTTATGAATGTACAATGACCAAATTTAGTCAAATATGAACTATCTTTAACAGTTTAGAAGATAAAATCAAATATCTTGCTCTGAAAGACTCAATAATAGAATAGAAATAACATATGCCATAGAGCCAAACTCAGCAATTGTAGTGATTCAAACAGGGAGCATTTTTATACCTTTTTATTATACAAGGCGAGATACAAGGAGACATGAACTGTCCCAAATGTATCAGAAGTTTAGCTAGAAACTTCCATAGAGGATTTTACCCCAACTATGAAATCATGTGACCCGTTTATAATGACACTCCTGTCTCTCGGAATTATCCTCCATCTCCTTCTTCTTGACCACGCATAACTCAGGATAGGAACACATGTAAAGACTGTTCCCCAGTAGCTTCAGAATTGGCTGGAAGAGTGTCTTCTGTGATCAAATAGTTGATGGTATGTTTTGGTAATTGTATTGTTAGATTTGGGCCGTACTAAACGTTACTCGTATCATAGTATCTTGACAACGATACCAAACCAGAACACTACAGCTAAAAAGATTTACAATCAACTATATGGACAGTGTAAGATGTATAATTAGATATGAGAAAAAAATCTAATATGAAACAAAGTTATTAAAAACATTCTCTATGAGAAAGTTAGTGAGATATAGGATTTCAAGGCAATGGTGGTGTAAGAAGCAAGGAAACAAGGGTCTGTAAAATGTCATAGTCTTATATTTAAAGCACACAAACATATTATATGCTACAAACGGGCTAAATATAGGACTATATAATTTTCCCTTACTATTACAGACCCTTGTTTCCTTGCTTTTTACACCACCATTGCCTTCAAATCCGATATTTCACCAACCATCTCATAGAAAATGTTTTTAGTTACTTGTATACAATAAAATGCACTATTATCTCAATTTATTCTCTCCAGCTTGAATGCCTGACTCCTGCAGTGCACACAGTAGTGGCAAAACAATTACAGTAAGTCTTACATTTATGTAAATTGCCTAAGACAGGACGGCGTATACATTCAGATACTGATCTGGTCTTAGTCGTACTCTGCATACTGCACACAAGTCCAATTCCTTTATTTTTCAGTAAAAATAAATGTAATATTACAATAACTGCATGACATGTGTTCATTGCAAATACACAGGTTGACAGTACATGTAGTAAGCAAATACCTGATGTTTGTAAGCCTCCACCTGCTTCTGGTACTGCTTCACCTGGGCCACCTTCACTGCTATCTCCTCTTTGGTTGCCATTAGTTGTGTGTCACGGTCGCTTATCTGCTGCTGCGTGAGTACCTCCAGGGCCTCATAGTTTATTTTGAGTAACGCAAGCTCAGATTTTGTTTCATTCAGAATCTTCTCACAATCAGTTTGCTAGAAAGTACGCGAGCAAGAGATTGCTATATGGAACAGCGATTTTACTGACTTATTCTTCCGATGTGAACACTAAGAGTATGCCCCTGTATTAATTACTGGTATCCCCTCCATGGAATGTGCATGCTGCACATAATGAAGTCTTGGTGGTGGCAATAAATACCACTACATATTATACAAGTGTGATGATACAAAAATTTAGATAACTAGTACCAGGTTCAAGTAGAGACACATGTTACTGAAACAGACAGCCAAGTACATGTGCAAATACATCGTGCCAAGGTTGATGGAACTAAGCAAATACCTGTTGTTTGTAAGCCTCCACCTGCTTCTGATACTGCTTCACCTGGGTCACCTTCACTGCTATCTCCTCGTTGGCTGAAACCAGGTTTTCCCTTAGTAAGGTAATTTCAGCTTCCTTAGTAGAGAAAATTTTTTCCTTGGCAGTTAGCTGAAAGTTCAATTGGTAAAAGTCATCAATATTTAGATGAAACGATTAATGGGCACACTGGGAAAAAAATGTTAGTAATGTCTAAGTACTGCACCATACCACTTCATGGTACATGTACATGCTTGACATTTAACAGTTTCGTCGATCTGTTGGTTTTTCAATGAACTCTGCATAGTACCATTTGTCACTTTGATCTCTTAATAGAGCTGACAATCACACGCCCCTTTGATCAGTAATCTCCTCCCCATCAACCAATCCACAGCTTTTAAAAGTTCTATTTGCTTAGTAAATTTTGATAGATGTCTTTGTTAAATGTTGTAGTGTTGCCATATATTTAAGCATTTTAATATTGATCAATAGATTATCCCTGTATTCAAATCGCAATCACAATATGCTTACTGAGCTACAGTATATTGTGTATGCCCTCACAGTGCATACTGTACAAGCCATACACAATATAGGAAACAAGACACAGACACACCAAAAAGCTCAGAAGCTTTGGCTCAAGCATGGATTCTGATTTTGCAGGATGAATTCATAGGCATATGAAAGCTACATGTGTCTCTAAACGCATTAAGACAAAAATACATCTACATGTATCACGAAAGGATGGAAGTACACATATTCATACCTCCAAAATAGTGTTCCAATGCTTTTTATGTTCAGAACCCAGAGAGTTAATAACTTCCCAGAGTTTCCTGGTAGTAGGTCTGGCCTCTGGAAGGTCTTGCAGACATTGGACAAGTATAGGACAAAGAGGATGGTCCTCTCCCATTTTATCTATCCAATGCTGACGTTTAGTGATCTGTACTATTTTCTGCCTAACAGCATCTTCGGTCAGTGACATTTCGTCGGTATCGGGAAATTCCTGGTTGGCAATATAAAGAGTCAAAACTCCAAATGAAAATATGTCTAACTTAACATCATACTTGGGCTCTGGGACTAGTGCCTCTGGGGGCATGTATGCTGGAGTGCCTGGAGCTTTGGTCATGTGATTAACTTTCAGCATTTCTTTCAAATCAAATACTTTAGACACTCCAAGGTCAGCTATCTTAGCTCTCATGTCAGATGTGAGGAGAATGTTGGCTGCTGTAAGGTCACGATGGATGATGGGTGGAGCTAATGAATGAAGGTGACGCAGACCATTGGTCACATCCTGGAGGATGGACAGCTTTATTGGAAGTGGAATTATGTAGTTCTGTTCCTTCCAAGTGTCCAAGCACTTGGCTAGGTCCATGGGCATGTATTCCATTACAAGCACATCATCACCTTTATCATCATATACACCCAAAAACTGAACAATGTTTGGATGCTTCAGTTTACTAAGGAGTGAACATTCTCTACGGAATTTCTCCCTTATAGACTTTACTTCATCTCTTCCGACTGGAAAATTTCCTCTCTGGCCTATTAGAATGTCATGAATCGTCTTAGCAATGCAAGGTGTTCCATTCATCATGACTTCATAAACAGTGCCATACGCTCCACCACCTACAACCCTCCTTTCTTCAAAGCCCTCCAACAAGGAAATTATGTGACATTCCTCTGTCGTCATCTGCTTTCATGTAGATACTAATGAACAAAGATGAGAATAAGTAAACCTTGAAAGCTGCTAAAGTTTAGTGCCCAGCCCAAAATGATAACTCAACGATAGCTAACTACAGTAATGCGTTGAAGTTAATCTGATAATTAACAACAGCATAACTTGAATCATGTTGTAGTACTGGAGTAAGGAATATGATGATACTTAAATATATCTACATTTGGCAGCGACAAATGTGCATGAGTAGCAGTGCAATTATTTCAGAAGCTACAAGAGTGATACCGATTGTGGGGTAAATAGTGAGTGAAATAATTTACATGCACATAAACAGAAAATAGTACTCATAATTTTTTAAAAAATTAAATGCATCAAGTGGTCAAGGTACAATGTAGACACAATGTGTAAATGCAATATGAGTACTCCAAATACTAGAAATTTAAATTATTAGAGACTTTGCCATTTAAGGAAACTTGACTCATTTAGATATGGCTTTCAAATTAAAAACAAACCCTTTAAATATACTTTCAGAAACCAAAACAGATGAATAGGTTATTCACAGACCTCAAGGGAGTGATGGGGGCAAAAGTTCACTTGAAACTTCAAACTTATAAGAGGGGGGCAATAATCGCTTAGACGAAATCCTTTAAAAGAGGCACCTACCAATTATATTAAGAACCGATACTGAGAGTAAACAAAAGTCGCCAATTTTGAGCCTATGTGACAGTGATTAGACATAAAAGATAAATGGTGAAACTTATTCAGAACACTGTAGAACACAAGTTCAACTCCTGACGGAGTCAACGGCAATGCAAGCATCTCTTTCGACAGCGCTTATGAGCGTACAAAGAACACAAAAGCTGCTCCAATTCCTTAATTCACTGTGGGGACGACAATATATCATCCTTTCGCACTGCGTAAAGCTCTAACAGGATGCACAATTCAAGACAACTCCCGTTGACCTTCGTACATGTAAAGTACTAAAAACCAATGCGTATTACACTTGTAAAAGTTGCTGCATAGTTTGAAACGCCTGCAGCTAGACAATTCACACTAAGATTGGGGGTATGTACCTACATGTAAGCATGCCCCTACTTCAAGCAAGTCCGCACCATCAATTAACTCATTTACCGGTGCCTGTCACTGGCAGAGCCAGGATTTTATTGTAGGGGGCCAATTAAAGGGTAGGCTGGGAGGGACTACCCCTCCCTACCGGACACGCTGGCGTATGTTGGCCTAATCTGGTGCAGATGCATAGAAGCAAAATCGTTTCATATACTTAAAATCCATTGTTAAACTTACTTATAAGGCCATTTCAAATGTGATTACAGTTTCCCGTCCTCCCCCCCCCCCGCGTCATTATAAACACCCCGCGTAATGTCACCGTTTATGTCATTATTCTAATTATCAGAGCAATTTATTTACTGTACATACATTGTAGGGGCAGATTGCAGACCTAATTATGCCTTGATGTGAATTCTTATACAAATTACGCTGGAGACATTTCACATTCTAAAGCTCTGCATAATATACTCAAAAGAGGTGTAGGCAGCAGGCTGATGATGAGGCATATGTGATGCACATGCATAATATGATTAAAAAGTAGGCACTGGTGAATTGAAAAAAAATGCTCTAATGCTTATAAAATTATAACAGTTACGAAGAACAAAAAACTACATTCAAAAATACTTCTTTCATTACTGTAGCATTTGTAATACCAGAGATAATGATGTCAAAGTGATAAGATTTTTAGTACAGTGGTCAATGCGCAAAACTGTGACAGTTGAGAAATAACAAGGGGTAAACTAGCTATTCAGTAAGATATTAATTATAAACATAGGATATAAGTGGTTCTGATTTAGGAAAGACATATTAAAGGCTATGCAGCACGTTTCGTCGTGCATCCTCTTCTAATTATGAACGGGAACTGCATACATAACATGAAACATAATACAATCTAAGACACAAAATTATCCTTAAATTCATCCACAAACACTAAATCACCATGCCTTTATGTAATCAACTAACATTAACCATAATCGTATTGTCAATTCCTTCTTCTTCAGATTCATATGTAATTGTTAGTTTAGCTATCTTAGTTTTAGACCTAGATTTATGGCTGATCATTAGAACATGCCCATTGTATAGTACATCGGTGATATTTACATACCACATGTGGTTTATACATGCACCTTGCAAGGAAGCTAAATTTGTAGATGAAGGTTTGCTGTTTCTGTGTAATTTCAGGGAACTCTTCATTTACAGTGCTTGTTTCATTATACACAGAAGTCATTTTTTTTCTCCACTCTCGTTCTCTCTGTTCAATCTTCTGATGCTTTTCCTTTTGCATTTAATCCTGGACTCTTGTAAGGACTTCTTCACATTGGTGTCGAATTTGTTTCATTTGGCATGCTCTTCTTATGGAGAAAGATAATATTTGGCTCTGCTAAGTTGGACGCTTGGTTGATAACCATGACTTGGACTTGTATTTCACTGCCTTGACTTTACCATCAATAAAGCCAATTTTGGCATTAAGTGCTCGCCTGAGTTGAAGATCAGCTAAACCAAGTGTTTGAACATATTATGCACTGGTACTGATTTGGTTTGGGCACATTTTGATGGTGACAGTGTAGCAAATTTGCCTACAGTATATTACATCTGTATTAGTATCACAAGTATTTATTTAAGTCCTCACTACTATTGGAGGCCAGACTCCTGTTAAGACACTGTCATCACCAAGCCTGGTACCAAATTCATCTGTTGTTAAAGTGAGAGCCAAAGAAGGATCAGCTCTTAATAATTCCAAGTTATTGATGCAGGTATTTATAACAGGCACAACATCAATGTTAGTCACGTGCTGGCTGACATAAAAATGCTTCATCCAAGGTCCTTCTAAATCAGTTGCAGTACTAGTGACGTTTGTTGACGTAACAACAATGTTTTTGTTGGTGTCGATGGCATTACACACTTCAAATTGATTTGCAGAGAGAGAGGTTCTGAAATCCTTTGGTTGTTGTCTAATTTCCTTAAGTGCCTTACAGTTGCTTTCTCTTTTGGATCTGGCGGGTTTCCTTGATCGCAAACGGCAATGCAGCTTTCGCTATTAGCCTGGTCGAGCTGTCATATCGAGCCTTCAGATTGGTCTTGCCCCACAAGATCTTGCTTTGTTAGGAGGATGAGAGAAAGATCTGTTCAGGAAGCCAGGCTGCATTGGTAAAGAACCCTTGGCACTGGACAATGAAGTCGTACATCACCAGTTAAATACCCTCACTGATGTCATGCACATATATCTAACAAATTTCCTAATTTTCCTTAAATTGTTTACTTTTCTACCTTTGCAGTAATTGTTAACCAATGTCCAATAAATTATTTAAAGTTATACAGATACTGTAGGGACTTCAGGATAATGAGACATGATTTGCATTTCTTTAAGTTGAACCAAATAAGCCAAAATTGTGCTAACCAGGACTCATATAAAAAACCATATATATTCAAGCCAAACTTCAAAACAAACTGGACTTAAGGGTTGAAACAAACCATATACAAAGCTTCAATGAGATATATAATTGAGCTCTTCAGTAGAACAGTTTTGTGAGTTTTAAGCTAAAACACTCAGTTTTGAACTATGTTCATGTTTTGAAGCCGAAAACACTGGAATTCCAACATTTTTAGTGATCCAACATAAAAAGCTATGATAACAGATATTAGATATAACATTTCTTTAGATCCTGATATGTAGCACCAATAGATGTATAGGTGCAATGGTGTTTAAAGAATAGCGCATAGTAGGAGGCAGGCCTGCGCTACATCAAATCTTTATGAGACTTTGTAGAATGATAGAAGGATCAATTATCTAGACGGGCATTTACTTACCTCTGCAGGGACGCAGGGTTTCAGAGTCGAAAATAGTAGGCACAAAAAGGCATCCAATTAGAACAATAGGTAATAAATATGGGGCGCTTCGTCTAATCTATTGCGGCAGTTGTAGTGATGCGCGAGAAGCCACGATGAAGCAAAATAAAGCTAACAGATCATTTGTCCCGAACGATGCTAAATTTGAATTTAAAAATAGGGAACTTTAAATTTTCCTCCTGGCATCTAGGGTTTTAAAACCGCGGATTCCCCATTGGGTAATCAATATAACCTGGTACGGACGGGAAACTATTTTCACATTTGGTAATGCACCGGTTACTTATAAAATGCATTATCAGATTTCTATCATCGTGGATAACGGGCCAAGCCCATCCCAGCCTCCCCCTAGCTCCGCCAGTGGTGTCTGTGCCAGTGACCATACGGTAAACATTCCCCGCCCTTTTAAAAAAAAAAATTATTAAATGTATGCCACCCGATCGCGAGTGATGGAATGGTTTTGTGTGCCTATCCTGAGCGTACAGAAAAGTTGAATACCAACACAAACCAACTTAGAGCTGATTATAACCCCTTATATACTACACTGACTCTATCAGCGACAAACCTTAGCATTGCACGTCAAACATTTTCCAGTCCGCTCACGTGACGTCTGTGGCTGATAATAGTCGTAAAACCATTCATTTTTATCATTCCCCGCAAAGAGCAGTTCAGACACCAACCTTTACAAGGTGCGCTGGCTGCATGGTACTTGGCTATTAATTTATCCTTTATGTGAAGCCTTTTAAGTAAGTCCATAACATTGAGAGTAGTACGTAGACATGTGTATGGAATGATAGATGCTTTACTGCAACTGACAATTATTATCTCATCAGCACTTGCACTGACATATGCATCATGGCAAACTATGAGCCAAATACACTGTTCAATATAGGACAAACATACGTGGGATTATTGATTCAACACTATCTCCCACATGTCTCCACATGATCCCTGTATTTCTGGATTCTTCCCTTCTTGAAGACTATTCCACATAGAGGACATTTTAGGTTAGGATCCAATGGTGCTGGTGAGTGTGTCTCTTCAAACCCTCTACCATCAGTACTTCCAATGTCCTGCACCAGGCCTAAAGTGGAGGGAGGAGGAACCCTATTGGTGTGTTCTACTAGCTGTAAGGCCTCCTGGTCAGATAGGAGAACACCAATGTGCACTCCATCTGCACTAAGGTGATATACCTGCTGGAATGGTTGGTGGTAGATAGGAGGAGGGAGGTCATCGTCGCTAACATCAACTGTATCATCTGTATGAGTACATTCATCAGGTTCACAGAAAGGTGGAACTAGAGTAGCAGCCAATGATGCCAGTTTAGATACATGTGCCTTGTCATTGGAATCAATGGTGGCCTTTGGTTGCTCCCGTGGAGATGGATCCATTTGTTTAGGGTGCACTGGCTCAGTAGGTGAGGTCGCTCCACTGTGCGGCTGCCCAACATCTGGTGACCAACATGCTTGCAGCATTTCATGTGACAACTGGCACTGTAAGCATGTAGGTGGAGGGTAAAAAGAGCAGATTATACTGCATTTTACTGATCGATTTAGCAAATGCAAATAGCAACAGAAGAGACGCTAAAATTGCTGTGAACATAACTGTATACAAATGCATGAAAGCAATCACATGCATTAAATTATGGCACAAAGACACTCTCAAATCGAGTGAAAATCCCCCTGTTTGATAGAATAGGTTATGAAACTGTTGAATAAGAATAAACTGAACATTAGGGCATACACTTAAAACAGACCAAGCTGCTGTGGTACGAATAATCAAAATTAGCAACAGAGCTGCAAGTTCAACTTGAGCAAAAGAACAGCAGCTATAGCTATATAGATGTACTACTTGCACCAGAGTGCAGCCTTTGGTATAAGAATGCATGGGTGATTATTCCATTTGTTATGCAGAACATGTACAGCCATCCTGGATTATTAGCATATTCATATCAGCTGGAATGGGTGCAGCTGAGGGCTTCTATAGATATGAATTTCTCTTTTAAAGCCCTATACCCTACAGGTTTAAAAACATTCCATGGTGTGGACTTGTATGTTATTTATCAATACCCCATCACAGATATGCCATGGGATCAGTCTACTTTGAGGTACAATTATGTAGTGTACACAGTAATTATAAATGACTTCACTAAATGCACAAACATGAGATGTGTGCAAATAATATGTTGAAATTTCTTATTTAGCTAAATTTGAGGTACTTGTACACAAACCTGTTGTTTGTTAGCCTCCACCTGCTTCTGGTACTGCTTCACCTGGGCCACCTTCACTGCTATCTCCTCTTTGGCTGCTTCTAGTTCAAGACTAGTTTGGTCTAGACGTTTTTGAAGCTTACTTATAACATCCTTCAACACGTCCTCTGTAAAGCTGCTGTCACTTTCCAATTGCTGTAATGATCTCTTTGCTACAGAGGATTCCTTTTGACGGATAGGTAACTGCTGTTCGTAATCATCCACCTGAATGCACAGAATAACTTTAACATTACTGAGCCAACTGAATAGCAGTGATGAATGTAGCATTTGATATCCAACACAGTAAATCATTTCATGACTACAGCTGGGCACCATTATGTTCTGAGATGGTAGAATGGCAAAATGTCTTTTCTGCTGTTCACACAGTCATTAATTATGTAATCATAAGCATCATTACTTCTCTCTTATATTGTTGGTTCTCGGGAGAGTACTGGGTAAATGCTTACCAGTCTTTGTAGTACCCTGATCTTCATCATAAGATCATCATTCTTTTCTGTCTCTACAAGAGAAGCTTGATGTTCATCCTAGAATGATTGAAACAATAGCTGAATTAAAGTTAATCCTTTCAACCTTCAACCATTGAAAGGACTGTTGAAGGTATATGGTTATAAATACTACATTGTCACATACTGAAATAGCTGTACAGTTAGGTGTGCACCAATTTTGTCCATATATTAGACCTTGACACAGTGACATATTTCCCACCCGTTTAATATGATATTCATAGTTGGGGTCAAATCCTATATGAAAGTTTCTAGCAAAATTTCCAATTTATATGAACTCACTTTTGATGTTTCTCTTAGCTGTGCAACAGTGTTGCTTCCTTTCATCATTGTTGATATCATATAATTTACCTGCAGAGCATAGTAATGTCATAATGAATACTGCTGGAATAGCTTAATGGAATAATTAGCTAATGTATTTTAGATTGCTTTTATGCTTATTATTGCTCATGTCTTGAGGGTTATTGATGGCACATTATAATAGTGTCATATGATTAAGGGTGAATGGCATTGTTGACCAAGGTATTGGAGACCTTCAATATTCTTACAAGGGTTGAACAATGTTTCATTTCTGCATACAATTGACCATCAATACATCAAGACATGGATGAGAAGTGAGTGTACCATTCTTCCATGACTTGATGACCGACCAATTGTGCACTTAAATAAAACATTGTTCAACCCTTTGCTTGTAGGAACTATTGATTATATAAATCAATGCTACACATTTCATTAACTTTTAACATCTCTGACTAATTTAACCTTCAGCGACCTGAATGGATTGTCAATATTATTTTATATATGACAATAATTGTACATTTTAATATCAGTGGTTGTACCCGCTCATTGAGCTGTGTTAACAGGACTTCATTGGCCTCTTTATAAGCTTTAAATTGTTCTTCAATCTTTAACTTTGCTTCAACTGCTCGAGTTCTGTCTGCTCTTTCAATCTTAAAGTCCTCTTCATACTGAACCAACTATATTAGATGTGTCAATAATTCTAAGATCAGGCATGTGGCTGTAAGACCATCACTATGGGTGACACTGAATGAATTTATGTGAGAAAAAAACTACACAGTTTTCAATCTTGCATATACAACATTTATCTCATGCATCTTATTGGCAGTAGGGTAGGAAAAGGTACCATATACTGCGTGCTGCCATTGGTATCAAACTAACTTCAACAATAGTAAAATAAAACCCATGCAGAAGCCAAGTCTACAATACAAACGTGTGATCTTAGAAGCATGTTCTCTTCCTCTAATGCACTAATGCATGCCATTTGTTTCCATGTCATCAGCACATCTGTAATCACTATCTCTTTTATGGTGATCTGTGAAGAGAATAAATCCATTTTAAGAATGTAAATGATTGGATATGAATGGGTAGGCCAACAGTATGACTTGAAATGTTTTCTGAGTTATCAAGTAATAAAACGAGAAAATTAGTATTTTTGTAATTGAAAGTACAGATGATTTTTTGATAAGAATAGGGTTTTGAGGATATGGGAAATTAAATTGAAACCTCGCATATATATCAGTTGGTAACATGTGCTAGCCAATAATTTTGTTCCCACAGCTCCATGAGTTATTCAGTTGACATTGATTACTCTTTGTATATCTAGAAAAAAAGATTATTACATGAAAATCATAATGGAGGTATCAAAAGCCACTAGATAGGTTTCTTCATTGTATTACATGTAATTAGGTTACTAGTGTTTTGTATGAAGTATTCTTTGTTTATAATAGCATTGTTCAGTTGCACAAAAGGAATGGAGGAAAGTTGAATAGGCGATGTGCTGCATGGGATGAGGCTGACTGCAAGCAAGAGACATTCTGTTATTACTTTAGCAGGCTTGCAGGGCACCAGAATATTTATACCAATGACTCTGACTGGTATACTACGCTTCAAAACAATCAAAGTTGGCCACTCAGACGGCCGTGTTTGTAGTCATAGGTATTTACTAGCGGCGCCGGTATGGCTCTATCAGCTGAAGTATATATACAGTATATCGATCTCCGAGTGGGTATAAATGCGTGTTTTTGCATGTGCATGCTATGTGTGTGGGTTTGTGTGTGTGTGTGTGATTGTGTGTGGGTGTGTGTGTGATTGTGTGTGGGTTTGTGTGTGCGTTTGTGCGTGTGTGTGTGTGTGTGTGTGTGGGTACGTGTGTGTGGGGGCGTGCGTGCGTACGTGCATACATGTAGTGTCGTATTGGCAAGTACTGCGATTGAAATTCAATGTAATTTCAAATTGCTTATGCCGACACACGTGTGCGGTAATACATGCATGACGCGATCGTAACCTATATCATGTGGCGTTGCTACGTGTGCGTTGTGCGTGTGTGTATATGATTTTATATTGTGTGCGCAGTGTGCGTATACTCGCGCTCACAGGAGCGTGGTAACCTAGGGGGGGGCCCGGATGGTTTGTCCAATATAAATTCAGTGTACTTTATATACAAGATTGGGGGGGTCCGTTCATGTATGCAAATACGTGTGTGGATGTATGCGTTTAGATCTACGTATGTGTTTGTATGCGTGTGCTTACCTCTTTTATGTAAATTATGTTACAGTTGGAAATGGATCTCCAGCTCGCTAACTTTACAAATGAATGACGAGTGTGCTAATTCCCCTTATCTAGACAGTGGCAGATCCAAGGGGGGGGGGGGGGGGGGGGGGGGGGGGGGTTGGGTGGGTTGCAACCCCCCCTTTCAAACCTCACAATGAAAATTTCATTATTATCAATAGCAACACAAACAGTGTTTTGTGCATGATATAACAAAAAAGCGCTGGCGGCTGGGGCTCCGGATCCGCCCCAGGCACCCTGAGCGGGAGGGGTACGCCCCCCACCCCCGCTTTAATGAATATTAATTAACAACCCCCCCCCCCCCCTTGTCTGAAATCCTGGATCCGCACCTGCTCAACACAGTAAACATGACAAGTGTATAGGCATATAGGGTGGCCGGTCCGATCGATCGTGGCTTGCAACTTTAGGCCATTCCAAATGTGAAAATAGTTTCCCGTCCGGACCTTTTCAGGGGCTTTCAGAAAAGGGGGGGTTGTTAATTAATATTCATGAAAGTGTGGGAGGGGGTCTGGGGCTCCCGGAGGATGGGAAACTATGATCACATTTGGCAGTAATTCATTGATATGTGTACTTATTATACCTGTGCAGATGGTTGTGTTGATGATTTACTATGATTTCCATATATGTGAGAATAACTTTGGATAACACCTGTGAAATAATTGAATCAATCAATAAATGGGCCATTTTGATTGCTATTTCAGATTGATTAATACATTACAGTGATAATGCATATGGCATGTTTCATGCCGTATGCATTATCACTGTATGATTTTTATCTAATTTCTCCACATGTTCCCTGTATTTCTGGATTCTTCCCTTCTTGAAGTATTTAGCACATGTAGGACATTTCAGGTTAGGATCCAATGGTGCTGGTGAGTGTGTCTCTTCAAACCCTCTACCCTCTGTACTTCCAATGTCCTGCATTAGGCCTAAAGTGGAGGGAGGAGGAACCCTATTGGTGTGTTCTACTAGCTGTAAGGCCTCCTGGTCAGATAGAGGAACACCATTGTGCACTCTATTTGTACTAAGGTGATATATCTGCTGGAATGGTTGGTGGTAGATAGGAGGAGGGAGGTCATCATCGCTAACATCAACTGTATCATCTGTATGAGTACCTCCATCAGGTTCACAGCAAGGTGATATTGTAGCTGACGAAAGATTGGAAAGCAATAGTTTATCTGGAACATCACCATTGATTGCAGCAGTAGTCTTCTCATTTCTTAAAGGCTCAATTAATGTATTAATGGATCCTGACTGTTTGAGGGGATATAATAAATTCATTCTGGAGTGGGATAAATAGCTGTTAAATATATACTATACTAGTGTGTCCCCGTGAAAAATCACGGGTTGATTATTCGTCTCGCTGTTATTCGTCTCGCTATTCATTTGCCAGATGAACAGTTGGTCTACCTCCTAGCTCCCCTTTTTTTACTGTTTTACCAAATGTTGCATACCACCTGTTCTAACATACGGTTACTACGCAACCTCTATAAAATGCTCGCGCAATACAAATACTTCATGAAATCATTAGTAACTACATGTTTGCGGCCTGTACTATGAGACTTGAGAGTGAACCACCACAATAGCGTTGGTTTAATTGTGATGGCCTGTACAGGCAAGTAGGTTTTATGGCAAGCATGGTCTCTAAGTACGCATTCTATGTACTTTTGTGTGGGAGGTGGTCGTTCCTATTGGTTGCTAGGTACGCGAACATACATAGCAACCAATAGGCGCTAGACCGAGTATATAAATCAGTTACGCGGACGTACGTACTTACGTAGGACATACATACGTACGATGGAAATTATAGTATTAGATGACATACATCAGGAATAATGGTTATTCTTGGTTGTATCCCCATCCCTATAATTCAGAACTACGTTTTGCCACCTAGCTAGTGTGCTTGATTTAGGAGTTTAGTAGTAATATTAAGACTAAGTCTATCAAGTAGAAAGTTATGGTGAACTTGAAATATGAATTTATTTCCTCCATAACTAATGTCCACATTAGCTACTCCGATGCACGAGAAGAAAATTGTTTATCACTTGCATCCATTTTGTATACATGCCAAAGCTGAAAATTGTAGTACCTGTTGTTTGTAAGCCTCCACCTGCTTCTGGTACTGCTTCACCTGGGCCACCTTCACTGCTATCTCCTCTTTGGCTGAAGTTATCTGTGCAGCACAATCTACACTCTGTTTCTGCATTAGTATCTCCATGGCCTCATGGTTTGTCTTCATCAAAGCAAGCTGATGCTTTGTTTCATTCAGATCCTTCTCACAAGTATCTAACTGGAAAATATGGAAGCATCAGTCTATGTCTGAAAGATCCTTCACAAACGTATATAACTGGGACATAATCATTTTTTTCTTTTTTCTAGTAAGCAAAATAAAGGGCATCTCATCTGTTCAGTACAGTTGTTGTGTATTTGTATTTTATTGACACGTATAGTTGTACTGTATGGTTATAATGGTTTATATTCTTAGACTCTATAATTGATAGTCCGTGGTATGATCGTGAACTTTACATTTCACAGAATTGCGGAGTAGTTATATAGATTCTGTCTAGTGCATAAAAAGTAATAGTAAGGATACTAGTGATACACATGCATTATGGTTGGAATCGAATACGACACATTATTACCACATTAGCTGATACGTGTAAATCATGGAGCTACTTTTGTTATATCGGAAAGTTTCGCTAGAAACGTCCATATAGAATATGCCCCCGACTATGAATCATCAAATCGTTTTAGGTATAGTTGTTGTAATCGAACGAGAAGACAAAAGTGAGTAATTTCATCGTTTATTTTATGTACCGTATTTCCACCAATTTTAATCCTATATACCACCAACTTTCTCATTGAGAATGCTTTTAGTACTTGTATAGGAGAGGATGCATATTTAACAAACACAGCTTATACGCTAATGCATACAATTATTTACATAATAATACATAACAGACATTTCAGTTACCTTGACTTTTAATTCATCGTTCAATTGCTTTATCTGATCTTGCAACAAAGTGTTTCTATAACTTCTATAAATGGTTTCAAACAATTTTTTGCCATAGTATCCAACCTTGTAACATTATAGCATTGCAATACTCAGCAGAGTGCTAAATTAAGTCTGCGTCATTTGTAATTACAGGAATTATATTTGTGCATGATCAAATTACTAATGAATACTGATGTCATATTCTATCTAACACACCAGCCCACTATTGTGTTCACCCATGCACAAGAATTGTGCCTCATGAGCTTTGCCCGTCGACGGAACAGGACTGTCTTCTTTATAAGCTCTAAACTCATTTTCAATCCTTAACCTTTCTTCAACTGCTCCAGTTCTGTCCTCTCTTTCATGTTTACAGTCCTCTTCATATTGTTGCACCTTTGTTATAGAACTATAAAAGATCAAATTAGCAGACAAAAACCCAGTATTAGTACAGCATGCATCTATAATTTTATATCTACACGCATAATTATTGGTTCCTTATACCCAACCTCTCCTTGTGTACGCGCACGATGTTAAGCCTGCGTGAATTTTAACCAGAACTTAACACTCCCAATTCCTATTCAGGATAAGTAAAGTCACTCATTCAGTCATCTATCTTTTTATGTGGGCCAAGTATCATTAACGCCCAGTGGGAGACAAAAACACTCAAGGTCCTCCTATCACACCACAGACTAAACACAATATTTAGGAATTTTCCCTTACTGTTACAGACCCTTGTTTCCCTTGTTTCCTTGCTTTATACACCACCATTACTTTCAAATCCTATATCCCACCAACTTTCTCATAGACAAGGTTTTTTATTTACTTGTTTCATTCGTTTTTTCTTTGTTCATGCACATTATTCCGATGCGTAATTGATGATGCGTAATTGATCGTAATTGATCTGGGCCGTAATGTTCAGCCACCAATGTCATATTGTAAACTAAGCTTAGTTAGAGTAGGTATCAGCTACATTTACATGCCTTTATCGGTAGTACTCTCTTTCGATGGCCTCGTTTGGTTTTGCAGAGTACACTTAGCCATCCCGTACCGCACTCTCTTCGCCAAGCGAGCAGATTCAGGACTCTCCCAATAACGTTGCCATGCCTCTAGCTTGATGCCGCCATTGTTACTTTAAGATATATATTATATTTTTAATGTTATCTAATTATGCGTATCATATATACCGTATAGTCGATTGTTTACCAAAATATAACATCGGCTATTTTATTTGAAAGCGACTCTTCCAGCCTATTCTGAAGCCATTGGTGAAATTTTTGTTGTCATCTAACATAGGCCGGATAGTCGATTGTGTACCAAAGTATAACATCGTGAGTACTTCCAGGGCCTCATAGTTTACGCAAGCTCAGATTTTGTTTTATTCAGAATCTTCACTCAATCGATATCAGTTTGCAGCTGGAAAGTATGCGCGCAACAGATTGCTATATAAAACAGCGCTTATTCCTCCGATGTGAACACTAAGAATATGCTCTTGGATTAATTACTGGTATCCCCTCTATGGAATGTGCATGCTACGCATAATGATGTTTTTGATTCTTGGTGGTGGCAACAAATACCACTACATAGTATAGTCTCGTCCCCAGACCCAACGGACGCAGCTGCGGATGGATTACATCACCGCTACGCGTCAGTAGGGTCTGGGGAAACTGGCAATAGAATCGTGGCCCGAGGAATGCCAAAATTAACAATTATTCACACGCATGTCACGAGCATAAAGAGATAAATACATTTGTGACTTGGTGAATAATCGTAATGGATTCATCATGCGTGACGAATGGCAGCTGCAAAAAAGGAATTGATAGCGACCTTGTATTTCGTCGTGTACTAGCTCTTCGTATAAAGCGTCCCCCACACATACTGCTCTTGACCCTCTGCCTTTAAGCGCTTCTACCTGTTCCCTCATCAGAGCTTTCAGAGGACTAACAACAACCACAATGCTATAGCTATCAAGCCCTGTCAACCTATCAAATACTCCGGGGAGTATCCAGTAGCACAAAGACTTCCCACTACCGATTGGGAGGCAAAAAAACACCTAATCATGACCGTCCAAGAAGGCTTGTACAACTGAGCGCTGTTCGGAAGACACGTCTTCGTATCCAAGGTTTCTAGCAGCTAAGGTGATTACGTCTTGATTCATCGCGAGCGCGTGACAGTCACGCGAAGAATGCTAATTAGTGCATTGCTGCAATCTGATTGGTAGGATGAAATTCCTACCTGGTTGGCTCCGAGTTTGTTGCCAGACCCTACTGACGCGTAGCGGTATCCATCCGCAGCTGCGTCCGTTGGGTCTGGGGACGAGACTATATATAGAATACAAGTGTGATGATACAAAAATTTAGATAACTAGTACCAGGTATAGACGCATGTTAGTAAAACAGACAGCCAGTGGTGTCTGTGGCAGTGACCATGCAGTAAACATTCCCCCGCCCATTTTTAAACATCCATGCCACCCGCGTGATGGAATAGTTTGTATCCATATCCTGAGCGTACAGAAAAGGTGAATACCAACACAAGCCAACTTGGCGATGAGCGACAAACCATAGCATCGCACATCAAACATTTTGCAGTCCGCTCACGTGACGTCTTTGGCTGAAAAGTTGATGTGTATCGGATAATAGATGTTTACTACAAAAGATAATTATTATCTCATCAGCACTTACACTGACATATGCATCATGGCAAACTATGAGCCAAATACACTGCTAAACATAGGACAAACATACTTGGGATTATTGATTCGACACTATCTCCCACATGTCTCCACATGATGCCTGTATTTCTGGATTCTTCCCTTCTTGAAGTATTTAGCACATTTAGGACATTTCAGGTTAGGATCCAATGGTGCTGGTGTGTGTTTCTCTTCAAACCCTCTACCATCTGTACTTCCAATGTCCTGCACCAGGCCTAAAGTGGAGGGAGGAGGAACCCTATTGGTGTGTTCTACTAGCTGTAAGGTCTCCTGGTCAGATAGGAGAACATATATATTATTGTGCACTCCATCTGCACTAAGGTGATAAATCTGCTGGAATGGTTGGTGGTAGATAGAAGGAGGGAGGTCATTGTTGCTAACATCAACAGTATCATCTGTATGAGTACTTCCATCAGGTTCACAGCAAGGTGGAACTTGATTAGCTGCCAATGATGCCAATTTAAGTACATGTGCCTTGTCATTGGTATCAATGGTGGCCTTTGGTTGCTCCCATGGAGATGGATCCATTTGTTTAGGGTGCACTGGCTCAGTAGGTGAGGTCGCTCCACTGTGAGGCTGCCCAACATCTGGTGACCAACGTGCCTGAAGCATTTCATTTGACAACTGGCTCTGTAAGCATTTAGGTGGAGGGTAAAAAGAGCAGATTATACTGCATTTTACTGATTGCTTTAGCAAATGCAAATAGCAACAGAGGAGTCGAACAAATGCAGGACAGCAACCGCATTCATTAAGTTACGGCACATAGACACTCTCAAATCGATTGAAAATCCCCCTGTCTGACAGAATAGGTTATTCAACTGTTGACTAAGAATAAACATTAGGACATACACTTAAAACAGACCCAGCTGCTGTGGTACGTATATATATGAATATTCAAAATTAGCAACAGGGTTGCAGGTTTGACTTGAGCAAAATAACAGCAGCCATAGCTATATAGATGTACTACTTGTACCAGAGTGCAGCTTTGGTAAGAGTGCATTGGTGATTTTTTTTTCTATTTTTTATGCAGCACATGTACAGCAATCGTGGATAATTAGCAAATCATATCAGGTGTCAATCATACTACTTCTGATTAATTTTAACATATGTATATATAGCAACATAGCAGCTGGAATGGGTGCGGCTGAGGGCTTTGTATAGATATGAATTTCTCTTTTAAAGCCCTATACCCTACAGCAACACTCCATGGTGTGGACTTGTTATTTATCAATACCCTATCATGGATATGCCATGGGTTCTACATTTAAGGTACAATTATGTAGTGTTATATCAGGACACAGTACATTATAAATGGCTTCACTAAATGTACAAACATGAGATGTGTGCAAATAATATGTTGAAATTTCTTATTTAGCTAAAATTGAGGTACTTGTACCCAACCTTTTTTTTGTAAGCCTCCACCTGCTTCTGGTACTGCTTCACCTGGGCCACCTTCACTGCTATCTCCTCCTTGGCTGCTTCTAGTTCAAGACTAGTTTGGTCTAGACGTTTTTGAAGCTTACTTATAACTTCCCTCAACAATTCCTCTGTAGAGCTGCTGTCACTTTCCAATTGCTGTAACGATCTCTTTGATATGAGCAGAAAATGTATTATACATACACCTGCACTTCCATGTATGTGCAGTATTGATTTGCAATGCATAAACAATACTGTGTACATGTAGTGAAATGCATTTATCTTGCTGAAGTGTTACAAATATCACAATTACATGTACCTGTTGGTTGTTGGCCATTTCAAGTAATCCAATATGCACCTTCAGTTTTTCATTCTCCATAAGAAGCTATAAATTTTCCGAGATGACATAGAGGTACATACATGTATTAATGTTACTGTAATCATAATTAATACATAATGCTATTTAATTATCTGGTTGTTAAAAACAAAGCCATGTGTCAAGCAAAGCATCAATGTATTAGTGAGCATTGTTGCCATGTAAAATAAGTATTCGCATGAAGATGCGAAATACAGAACATGATTTCATGATATGGCTTAAAGATAGCCGGAAGTCAATGCAATCCTTAGATTACTAGTAATGAATAACTGCTAAAGAAGCAGCTTTCAATATAAAACGTCATAGATACCATGACCAAATCTTGAATATCATGCTCCCTTAATGTACCTCCAACATATTGTTCCAACCCTTCTTGTGTTCAGTACGCAGGCAGCTGATAGCTTCCCAGAGTTCCCTGGTAGTAGGCCTGTCCTCTGGTAGGTCTTGCAGACAATGAACCACTATAGGATAAAGAAGATGGTCCTCTCCCATTTTATCTATCCAATGCTGACGTTTAAAGATCTGTTGTCTTTTCTGCCTAACAACAGTTGTGGTCAGTAGTACTTCATGAGGACTAGGGAAATCCTGTGTTGCTATATACAGAGCTATAACACCAAATGAAAATATATCTAGCTGACAATTATAATTTGGCTTTGGGAGTAGTGCCTCTGGGGGCATGTATGCTGGAGTGCCTGGAGCTTTGGTGTGCTGAATTTTTTGCATTTGTTTCAAATCAAATACTTTAGACACTCCAAGGTCAGCTATCTTAGCTCTCATGTCAGATGTGAGGAGAATGTTGGCTGCTGTAAGGTCACGATGGATGATGGGTGGAGCTAATGAATGAAGGTGAAGCAGCCCATTGGTCACATCCTGGAGGATGGACAGCTTTATTGGAAGTGGAATGTTGTACTTCTGCTTCATACAAGTGTCCAAACACCTAGCTAGGTCCATGGGCATGAATTCCATTAGAAGCACATCATCATCTTTATCATGAAATATACCCAAGAATTGAACAATGTTTGGATGCTTTAGTTTACTAAGGAGTGAACATTCTACATGGAATTTCTCTCTTATAGCCTCTACTTCATCACTTCCAACTGGAACATGACCTCCCTGGCCTACTAGAATGTCATGGACTTTCTTAGCAATGCAAGGTGTTCCATTCATCATGACTTCATAAACAGCTCCATATGATCCACCACCTACAACCTTTCTTTCATCAAGACCCTCCAATGTGTGCATTGTGTAGTAGTCGTGTCCTGCCATTTGCCCTTGTATCTAAAGTGCGCAAAAGTCACTTACACAGTTAATGGCTCGGAAAGCAATGGTTAACTTGTGAATGCTTGCATTCTAAGCTAGTGGCCCTCATTAATACATGTACATTGTACTCTTAACATATTAATGCTTTGGAAAGCATGTAAGCATAATAAATATAATCTCCCTTCAAATGAAATTGGGTACATCCAATGGCAGTGTGGCCTTAGGGGGGGGGGGTATCAAAATATGTGAAGGCGCCAAAATAATGATCATCATCATACTTATGAAAGATATTTGTTATTTAACATTTGTAAATAATTTTTTTAAAATTTGGTATGTTTATTATTTTTTAAAGCTTGATGTAACCCATATAATGGTTTGCCCCGAGATAACCTCCCGCAATGGACTATTTATGTAAAGGGATGTGGGGGATGGGACCGGTGCCTTTATATACATTTGCACACACACACACACACACACACACACACACACACACACACACACACACACACACACACACACACACAAACACACACACACACAATCACACACACACCTTCACCTGGGCCACCTTCATAGCTTTCTCCTCTTTGGCTGAAGTTATCTGTGCAGCACAATCTACACTCTGTTTCTGCATTAGTGTCTCAATGGCCTCATGGTTTATCTTCAACAAAGCGAGCTGATGGATTGTTTCATTCAGATCCTTCTCACAAGTAGCTAACTGGAAAATGTGCAAGCATCAGTCTATGTCTGAAAGATACTTCACAAACGTATATAACTGGGACAGTGTCCAGCATAATCATTTTTTTCTTTTCTTCTAGTATGCAAAATAAATGGCATGCAATCTCATCTGCTCAGTACAGGCGTCGTGTATTTGGATTTTGCAGACACTGTAGTTTTACTGTTATGACGGTTTATATATTGACAACATGCTCTGAAATTGCTTAGCCGGAAAATCTAGCGTCATAACTTTACAATTGATAGTCCATAGTACTGCAATCATTTTTGGTATTTTTCTGCTATCGTCAGTCACGTATCAACTCTGCTGTGTGTTTGTGTTTTATCCTATATCAAAGGTTGTTATTTTATAACACCGCAGTTATGTAAGATTGGGCACCGAGGTTAATCATTTCACAATAATGCAATAAAAATACGCCGCCCGCCCGCATGAACGGGACTAAAGTCTAGTCTCGTCCCCAGACCCAACGGACGCAGCTGCGGATGGATTACATCACCGCTACGCATCAGTAGGGTCTGGGGAACCTGGTAACAAACTCGGAGCCAACCAGGTAGCCGAGGTAGGAATTTCATCAGATTACAGCAATGCACTAATTAACATTCTTCGCGTGACTGTCACGCGCTCGCGATGAATCAAGACGTAATCACCCTAGCTGCTATAGACCTTGGATACGAAGACGTGTCTTCCGAACAGCGCTCAGTGTTGCACAAGCCTTCTTGCCGTTCTTGGACGTCATGATGTATTTGTTTGCCTCCCAACCGGTAGTGGGAAGTCTTTGTGCTACTGGATACTCCCCGGAGTATTTGATAGGTTGAGAGGCTTGATAGCTGTACTAGTAGGCCAATAGCATTGTGGTTGTTGTTAGTCCTCTGAAAGCTCTCATGAGGGAACAGGTAGAAGCGCTTAAAGGCAGAGGGTCAAGAGCAGTATGTGTGGGGGACGCTTTATACGAAGAGCTAGTACACCATAGATGAAATACAAGAAGGTCACTATCAATTCCTTTTTTGCAGCTGCCATGCAGCTGTATTCGTCACGCATGACGAATCCATTACGATTTAATATTTACCAAGTCACAAATGTATTCATCTCTTTATGCTCGTGACATGCGTGTGATTTTGGCATTCCTCGGGCCACGATTTTGTTGCCAGTTTAATTTCCCCAGACCCTACTGACGCGTAGCGGTGATGTAATCCATCGCAGCTGCGTCCGTTGGGTCAGGGACGAGACTAACTAAAGTCCTGTTTGGTCTGGTCTAATAATAGTAAGGATGCTAGTGATTGACACACATGCGTGGAATCGAAAACGAAACATTAGCTAATACGCAGAGCTACTCTTGTTACATCGGAAGTTTCGCCCCCAACTATGAATATCATTACAAATGACTCCTGACGATCAGATCGTTTAGTTATTAGTTGTAATCGAACTAGAAGACGAAAGTGAGCAATTTCGTCGTTTATTTTATGTCGCACAACCGCGCGGTTGTAGAGAATGAAAGGGTACAACCCGTCCCTTAGTCAGTCCCGGACTCCTCCTCCTCCTTCTTCTCCTAGACCACGCATAACTCAGGACAGGAACACATTTAAATTTCACCAATAGCTTCAGAATTGGCAGGAAGAGTGCCTACTGTGATCAAATAGTCGTTTATGGTACATTGTAATTTGCTATTACATTTGGGCCGTATAGTACTAAATGCTACTCTTATCATTACGGCAGAATCTTGACAAGTTTAGAATTGTCGATACCAAACCAGAAAAGTATAGGATATGATTTATCAGTCAACTATACGGTCAGTGCAAGACGTATAATTAGATATCAACATTATTTTATAAATGGGACAGTTTCCGAGGAAATGATATATCGAGTTGAAAATGACCCATCGCTATAACTATGCAGCGATATATCATTTTCTCGGAAACTGTCCCAAACAGTGACCAAGTAGAGAAAACTCTTTGGGGCTTCGATCGTCGTTTGGTGTGAAACCTATTTGTCAGTGAAATAACTTTTTTTGGAAGTGCCTTCACATCAGAGAAAGAATAAAGCGAACGACGTGTGAAATACATCCGAACTCGAGAAGATATTTTAGAATCAGCACGGGCATTATTTCAGTTTTGATCGAGCGACGTCAAAGTTAACTTCACCCTCCGGTAGATGTAGTCTCGTGCCCAGACCCAATGCATCGCAACTGCGGGTGGATTACATCACCGCTACGCTTGCGATGCATTGGGTCTGGGCACGAGACTAGTCTTTGGATTACATCACTCGTGGATAATTAATATTTTCAGTAATTTTGGGTGTGAACAAAAATGAATGAAACTAGTAACTAAAAAAATTCTAAATGAGGGTTTGAAGGTAATATTGGTGCAAAAAGATACAAGGTCTTATCAGAAGGGAAATGTAGTAGTCTTAACCGAGGGGGGAGGGGGCGGGCAAGATAAACTGTACGGACCATCGTCAATATTGTCAGTAGAGGTAGAAGACGAGATAACGAATCAGCTTTCGAAATAAAATGATACAATGGATTTTTAAAAGGGGCACTGGGGGTGGTACCCCCGCTAAAATTAATAAGAAAAATTATTATGGAAGGGGGGGGGGGGGGGGGGGCAAGAGATATTTCTTGAACACCGTTCCTCAGATTTCTTAAAAGGGATTCTCACCCACGCGTAACCACAATTAGCACGCGAATCCACCTTACATGAATATATAATCCTTAGCCTGCAAGAACTGGTGGGTTGGTAACAGATGCAGCATCATCTATCAACCTGGTGAGGTTTATCTTTACCTCTTCTCCTGCTCCTACTCCTTGCCCAGTACTCCTAGGTACTCCTCTTTATTGATGGCAATTTTTAACTGAATAGACCGCATGCGATCATAGCTGTGAGCTCAGGGCGCTTCTGCAGCTGTGCATACGTCAGGTACGCATTGTTCGTGTGGGTAGCTGATAGGCCGGTCTCACTTGCTCGACTATAACCATAACAAGTTAAGTACATTGATATTATACTTAAGACGAGTGCATGGACCACAAGAAGCCTATCCATATGGACAGTCCAGAGCCCTCATGCAGCTCTGATTGCTCAAAGGCGAAAGGAAGCTACTGCTGCTGCTGCTGCTGCTGCTGCTGCTGCTGCTGCTGCTGCTGCTGCTGCTGCTGCTGCTGCTGCTGCTGCTGCTGCTGCTGCTGCTGCTGCTGCTGCTGCTGCTGCTGCTGCTGCTGCTGCTGCTGCTGCTGCTGCTGCTGCTGCTGCTGCTGCTGCTGCTGCTGCTGCTGCTGCTGCTGCTGCTGCTGCTGCTGCTGCTGCTGCTGCTGCTGCTGCTGCTGCTGCTGCTGCTGCTGCTGCTGCTGCTGCTGCTGCTGCTGCTGCTGCTGCTGCTGCTGCTGCTGCTGCTGCTGCTGCTGCTGCTGCTGCTGCTGCTGCTGCTGCTGCTGCTGCTGCTGCTGCTGCTGCTGCTGCTGCTGCTGCTGCTGCTACTGCTGCTGCTACTGCTGCTGCTGCTGCTGCTGCTGCTGCAATCCATGTGCAGCAAATGCCCAGTTTGGACAAAGGGGAAGGCACATCTGGCAAATAGCCCCGATAGAACGGCTTAGGCAACTCTGGTTCTGCTCCGCTACACTAGGAACGGATTCCTCGCAAGTAACGTGATTGCAAGCAACGTCAATGTGTTCCTCGGTTGAAGCAGAACTTGCAGCGCCGGCGCTAGCTCGTACACAGGAGCCGCTGCCTCTTTTCTGCAGGTGGCTGCGATTGCTGCATTTGCTGCTGGTTCATCGCTTTTGCACGAATCGGATTCATGCATAGTGCCGTTGTACGTCAATTTGGTGCTATTTAAGCGCTTGCGAGAGGGTTAACTAAATCGTTCGCTGCCTGTTTCGCAAGTGTCTAGCGATTCAGTGTATGTGAAATCCTTTTGCTGTGAGAAATAGATTTATGCAAATCACATGTAAATTAGAAGCGAATGAAAAAAGATATAACTAAGCACATTTAATTTTGTTGTTTATGTGCTAAATATAGGACTACTACATCTTCCCTTCGGATATGACCTTGTTTCCTTGCTTTTTAAACCAATATTGCCTTCAAATTCTATATACCACCAACTTTCTCATAGAGAATGTTTTTAGTTACTTGTATAGGAGAGGATGCCAGGGGCGGACGTACGAAGATCGCGTGGCAGATAAAGATGGGGGAGGGGTAATAATTTATTCAACTCACTACTGTTCCGAGTGGGTCAAAAAGGGTATAATTGGAACAATGCTAAACATGCCGGAAAAATGGCGTCATTAAACTCATTATCTTAATGCATTGTTTGGAGCCACTTTTTGCACAACC
Source organism: Eunapius fragilis (assembly GCA_963681505.1). NCBI lineage: Eukaryota > Metazoa > Porifera > Demospongiae > Spongillida > Spongillidae > Eunapius > Eunapius fragilis. The sequence continues at coordinate 471,458 of OY811988.1, read as the reverse complement.
AGAATGAAACGCAGCAACACAGAGAGTCTAGGCATGTAGAAAGGACCTTTCTGTACACATACGTACCTAATTCAGATGCAGAAAGTTTTTTATACTCAGCGGGGAGGTGTTTCTATTGTACGCATGTGCAATTGGTGCGGGAGACTACTATTAGTCAGATTCAAAGTGTTCCCGTCTGGAAGTTTTTCGAGACATGCCACATCATCCGACATTACGTAATGACATTGTTCTATATATCAAGATACATTTCAAAGTGGCTCTGTTATAATCTTGCTAGTTTTTCGAGCACAAAAAGTACGAATATTCGACTTTTTTGCATGGTAGACTGGAATACGCCACAACGCTGTCTTGAGAGAAATGCTTTCCTTAATATTGGGGATGCACTTTATTGCATTCAAAGTACTATGCGATTGTTCAAAGCTCACAGTTGACTGTACTTTATACCCTCCCGGTCACTTCGACCTGACTTAGTGACACGCCCCCTACATGCAACATGCATGCGTGTTAATACAATGGCATACCCATTAAGTAAAAATACATACGTCTGTCCATTGATTCCTTACCACACACACATGCACACACACATGCACACACACATACACACAGATCACAGCTATATGCATGCACAGGAATACAGAAAAAAAACACAATTATTTATAATATTATATATATAAATCATCCTTAAGATGTTTTTTAAAAGCCGCTGAGAGCTGGTTGTGCATGCATGGTTGTGTGCATCTGGTTGAGGAGCCAGAGCTAGTTGTGGGCCAGTGCTGGTTGTGGTGCCAGGGCTGACCAGAGCCAGAGCTGGTTGTGGGGCCAGAGCTGGTTGTGGGACCTAGGCCCAGAGCTAGCTGTGGAGCCAGTGCTGGTTGTGGGGCCAAGCTGGTGGTTGTGGGGCTAGAGTTGGTTGTGGGTCCAGGGTATGGAGCCAGAGCTGGTTGTGGAGCCACGGCTGAATGTGGGTCCAGGGTATGGAACCAGAGCTGGTTGTGGGGTTAGGGCTGGTTGTGGTACCAGATCGAGCTGGTTGTGGGCAGGGCTGGTTGTGGGGCCAGGCTGGTTGTGGTGCCAGAGCTGGTTGTGGAGCCAGAGCTAGTTGTGGAGCCAGGGCTGGTTGTGGGTCCAGGGTATGGAGCCAGAGCTGGTTGTGGGACCAGAGCTGGTTGTGGAGCCAGGGCTGAATGTGGGTCCAGGGTATGGAGCCAGAGCTGGTTGTGGAGCCAGAGCTAGTTGTGGAGCAAGGGCTGGTTGTGGGGCCAGAGCTGGTTGTGGGTCCAGCATGGAGCCAGAGCTGGTTGTGGGGCCACGGCTGGTTGTGGAGCCAGAGTTGGTCGTCGAATCAGGGCTGGTTGTGGAACCAGGGCTGACTGTGGGGCCAGGGCTGGTTGTGGAGCCAGGGCAGGTTGTGCAGCCAGAGCTGGTTGTGGGGTTGTGCATTCATGAGGTCAGGGTAGCACAGTTGTACATAGGCCAAGGGTTGGTGTGGGACCAGAGCTGGTTGTGAGGCATGGTTGTGGGCCAGAGCTGGTTGTGGGTCATGCATGCATGGGGTCAGGGCTGCATGGTTGTGCATAGGCAATTGGTTCTGAGGGTAGGGCTGATTGTGGATGGGGACAGGTCTGGTTGTGCATGGTGTCAGGGCTGGTTGTGCATAGGGTCAGGGTTGGGTTGTGGGGGTAGAGCTGGTTGTACATGGGTCAGGGCCAGTATGTGAGACCATGCAAGCATGCATGGACATTAGAACCATTCATTTTCTAAATGCCAGTGTCTGTTGTATAAAACAGTCCGTGCACAACTATAACGTAGTACAATACTGATTAACCGTTTTGACCTAGTTGCTAGGTCTAGTGCACGAACTGTTAACTTCAAAACGTATAACAGAGCCACTTAGAAAACAAAAAACTTTTCAAGTTCATTCCATGTACAATACAACGCTATGCGCCGTTAGAGCCAGAAAACTTCCTCAGTCTGTACACAAGCCAATGAGTAACGACGTACCGCTAAAAGTGTATATGTTTTAAGTCGTACAGTGTTCGATTGGCTTAAGCTACGATCATGGTACTTGTGGTGTCGGATGGAGTACAAGTTGTATAACCATAAAACAGCGTGAAATATGCTACCAAGTGTTGTGTTAAAAAAGAGTAGCGCACATTCCAACGTTGTTCGATTGCAATATTTCGTTGCTAAGCACACGCAGCCATTTCAATATTTCTGGGCGTAGGTCTTTTTGACCCACGTTTCAATGTATTGAAACAGTAGTGAACTATCAATGCAGATTGCTTAATTTCCTGCTATGAATAATATTATCAAAGGGCTGGGAGGGAGAAGGGGTTTAAATTCCCAACCAATGCAACACCCCAGATTCGCTACTGGATGCATATTTATCAAACACAATTTATAGACCCTTTTCCATTGTGAGTGTATAAACAAATAAACTTTGCACACATAAAGTCCACGTAGTGCACACCGGCGTGACGCACACATAACTTTTTTTGTTTATACGCCAACATCTTATGACGTTTATTTGTTTGAACGCCCACAATGGAAAAGGGTCTATCCGCTAATGCATTCACATAGCAATACAACCAATCAAATACCTTGACTTTCAATTCATCGTTCTCCCTTCTCAGCTGCTTTATCTGATCTTGCAATAAAGCGTTATTTCTACTTCTCTAAATGGATTCAAACAATTCTTTTGCCATAGTAACCACCCTTAGCATGCAATACACAGCAGAGTGGTAAAAATTACGTTTGTGTAATTTGTAATTACAGGAATTGTATTTTGTGATCAAACTCCTAATGAATATTACATGTATATACTCTGCCCACAATTGCATGCACCCATGCACAAGAATTGTGCCTCACTTGGGTCTTCGACGGAACGGGATTGTTATCTTTATAAGCTCTAAACTCATTTTCAATCCTTAACCTTTCTTCAACTGCTCTAATTCTGTCCTCTCTTTCATGTTTAAAGTCCTCTTCATATTGTTGCAACTGTGTTACAGAAACTTAAAGGATCAATTCAGCAGACAGGAACCCAATATTAATACAGCATGCATGTACTACATGCATAATTAATGGTTCCTTATGCCTAACCTCTCCTTGTGTACACGCACGATGTTAAGCCCACGTGAATTTTAATCCGAACGCAACCCTCCCAATTTCTCAGTATTAGGAAGAAGTAAGGTCACTCATTCAGTCGTCTGTCTTTTTCTGTGGGCCAAGAGTGATTATCTTAACGCCCAGTGGGAGACAAAAAGGCTCGAGGTCCTCCTATCACAGGGAGGTCAGTGGACCTATCCTGCTCGGAAAGCAGGATTCCATTTGAACATTGAAATCCTATCCATCTTTTTTCTTTTATTTCATTCCCATGTTTCCATTTGTGCAGTATTATATAGACCCCACAAAATGAGGACGGAAAGTAGTTCATGTACAAATGGCGTAACCTTATAATTACGACGTGGGGGATCGAACGTTTGGGACTCTAAGTAAAAGACATGTCATTTAATCTCAATGTCATTCGCATCCGGAGTAACACCGAAGCCTCATTTGAGTATAATGAACTATGTTAACAGTCAGCATGCATTTCTTCACGCATGCTATTTCACCCAGTAAACTGGTTCACAATTATAGCATGCACAACCCACAATCCTGACCCTTTTATTCTCCCACATAAACAAATTTTTTCTCAGCTGAGTATAGATTGAACTGAATTACGGTGTGTGTGTGTGTGTGTGTGTGTGTGTGTGTGTGTGTGTGTGTGTGTGTGTGTATGTGTGTGTGTACGTGCGTGCGTATGTGTGTGCATGTTGTGGATGTGTGTGCAATACAAATTACTTACCATACACGTGTGCAGTTCGTTTAACTCTTTAATTTCTGCCCTTAATTTTCTAATTTCTGCCTCCATAGTATCTATACATAATAACACATACTCTTTATTAGTATAAGGTACATACTCACAAATATATATAGAAAGCACTACAACGAAAAGTCACAACTGGTGGATGGTGGGACACATCTGGGCAAAATGGCCCTGCCTCATGATGTGGTTCTTATAAGCTCATTTAGAGGTCGACCATGGCGGCAGAAGGGGGCGGGGCCTCTAATTCTAACAACGAGTACTGTAAAATTTTTATTAATTGTGGCTCCTTGCTCGCATATGTTATAATACGCGTTATACACACTGGAACTGAGTAATACACGTGATTTAGAATTCTCGACCCCGGGGAAAAGGGCGGTATAGCGTCACGAGCTTAGCGACGTATCAATGGCCCTGAAAAATTCATGCTTAACCAATTTAGAAAGGGCTTAAACAGCAACTAATTCAATTACGTTAAATTAGCTGCGGATTAGATGTGCCACTCAGGTCGAGTGTAAACTGAATGTACCTTCTGCACGATGCGTAACAGAGTAAACACGTATATGATGATGATTATGCTGAATCCCTCCAGCTGGTTAAAGAGGTTTCAACCCAAACCACTCAATCCACAGAGCGGGAAAAAAAATGTCGAATCATTGTGTGATTGAAAGAAAATCACACAAAAATCATACGCTTTATAGATTTTTGTGATTCTCTGTTCAATCGCACAATGGTTTCTAAATGATTTCTAAATGATTTGACGCTTTTTTTTCCCCATGTGATCCGGCCGATTGTGTGAAACAAAAACCAACTGCAGGATTGACTGGACAATAATGTCGGCTTCATTACAATGATATAAACGGCCCAAGCCGACATTATTGTCCAGTCAATCCGTTCTGTGCTTGATTTGGTTCTCCATGCCATCTCTGTACAATCATCAACCATATACATGTTTGCTACATCTGTCACACTACATGCAGAATGTAAATACGATAAGGGTTATATACGATTTTGGGACAATTACTGTGATATTTGTTTACCGCATTGTATTATAATTATACATCTACACTGAAGTAATTCTAACCGGACCACTCCCCCCATAAATAGAATAAACCATTTTTCATCGCCTGACTCGATACAATTCATATATCAATTTTATTAAACGACGCGGTCATGCCGTGTGATAATAAACTATGACGCGATATTGTGGTATACGCCGTTAAATGTATTATATTAGCAACACAGCTGTACACCATGATGGCGAACACACGATGAATTTATTAGATCACGTTCGATATGCGAGGGGGTGGGTTCGATGTCACGTCAGCTATATTAATACATACATAGCTGCACGATCAGATACACATGCACAGCATACAAGTGACATGACATCCGTACATCGCAGAGAGGGGAGTGTGATTGAAGGAGAAGGGTTGTGAAGAGAACCCACAAACCACGTCACGCAGTTTATCATTGTATGAGGCGGTACATGTACAATGCTTGAAGACCTTCGCTTACCAATTCTTATGCGTCGCGGGAATCGGCGCGGCCGGGTGGCACCATTGACAGTGGCGAGTCGGCGTCACTCGGCGTACGTCCAAGAGGATGCTCTCAAATAGAGGAAGTGCAATTGCGTCACGTCAAATGTTAGTACTTGTGTGCTTTGTAATTAATTCATGATGTAATGTTTATAAATAAATGCAGATTACAGAAATGTATACGTAGAGGAACCCTAGTTTCATTTCAATTTTGCGATGTTTCGGAGGTACATATGTTTACTCAAAGCCTCATTCATTAGCTGATTTAAAAAAAGGTGCAGCGTATCAAAAAAAGCAGCAGGTGATTCAGTGGTAAGTGCAATTGGGGGGGGGGGGGGGGGGGGGGGGATTTATTGGGTTAACCGATGAAATTGTGCTCTCTCATCCTCACAGACCATCTTCCAAATATGAGAGTACATTATTTTATTAACTGGATATCGTCTATAGCATGGAATCCCCGTACCAATTCATTTAACCTGGGGACGACCTAATCAATAAGCGTCAACGAGTGCGTTTAAATGATGTATTGTATAGCCACACTGTACGCTTATACTATGTATGCATGTGTTATAATAAATTCCGTAAGCATGGAATGTGACATTATTATTCCTTAACGATTCCTTACATGTGACATTGGAATATTTCGAAGCGGTTAATATTCCTTAATTGTGAAAATGTTGTAAAAGGTGTTTGCCGTGACATCAGAGATGCATGCTAGGAGACCTTAGTCGAGATGTACCTAGGAAATACGTGGCATCCCTTCTCACACTGAATACTGGCTATGTAGATCACATTATGTTTCAAGCTAAGGCAGACACGATGGAGTGTGCATAGGCAGCATAATTTTTCATACCCCATCGGATTTTATAGTCTAGTTCAACTAACTGCTTTTGTTTTAGAGTGTTAAAAGCAGCATTTAAAAAGTGCACCTTTTTTTCGGTAAGGACTATAGACCTCGCGGCTTCAAATAAATGCAGGCTGCGATCAGCTTAGATATTATCGCAATACATGTACACTATGCGGAGATTTTTTTCAAAACACTAAATCATAGTATGGGACCTAAATGAGACTATTTTTTATTTTTAGGAGTTCGAAAAAATGGGCTTAAAAAGTGCTCGAATTTCATGGACACGGCGTTAAGTAAGTCCATAAAATTGAAACTGAGTAGTAGGGAGACATGTGTATGGAATTGTAGATGCTTTACTGCATCTGATAATTAATATCTAGTCTCATCAGCACTTGCACTGACATATGCATCATGGCAAAAAATGAGGCCAAATCCACTGTTAAATACAGGATTATTGATTCAACACTATCTCCCACATGTCTCCACATGATGCTTGTATTTTTGGATTCTTCCCTTCTTGAAGTATTTAGCACATTTAGAACATTTCAGGTTAGGATCCAATGGTGCTGGTGAGTTTGTCTCTTCAAACCCTCTACCATCTGTACTTCCAATGTCCTGCACTAGACCTAAAGTGGAGGGAGGAGGAACCCTATTGGTGTGTTCTACTAGCTGTAAGGCCTCCTGGTCAGATAGGGGAACACCATTGTGCACTCTATCTGCACTAAGGTGATATATCTGCTGGAATGGTTGGTGGTAGATAGGAGGAGGGAGGTCATCGTCGCTAACATCAACAGTATCATCTGTATGAGTACATCCATCAGGTTCACAGCAAGGTGGAACTAGAGTAGCAGCCAATGATGCCAATTTAGGTACATGTGCCTTGTCATTGGTATCAATGGTGGCCTTTGGTTGCTCCTGTGGAGATGGATCCATTTGTTTAGGGTGCACTGGCTCAGTAGGTGAGGTCGCTCCACTGTGAGGCTGCCCAACATCTGGTGACCAACATGCCTGAAGCATTTCATTTGACAATTGGCACTGTAAGAATGTAGGTGGAGAGTAAAAAGAGCAGATTATACTGCATCGTACTGATCTATTTAGCAAATGCAAATAGCAACAGAAGAGACGCTAAAATTGCTGTGAACATAACTGTATACAAATGCATGAAAGCAATCACATGCATTAAATTATGGCACAAAGACACTCTCAAATCGAGTGAAAATCCCCCTGTTTGATAGAATAGGTTATGAAACTGTTGAATAAGAATAAACTGAACATTAGGGCATACACTTAAAACAGACCAAGCTGCTGTGGTACAAATAATCAAAATTAGCAACAGGGCTGCAAGTTTAACTTGAGCAAAAGAACAGCAGCTATAGCTATATAGATGTACTACTTGCACCAGAGTGCAGCCTTTGGTATAAGAGTGCATGGGTGATTATTCCATTTGTTATGCAGAACATGTACAGCCATCCTGGATTTAACATATTCATATCAGCTGGAATGGGTGCAGCTGAGGGCTTCTATAGATATGAATTTCTCTTTTAAAGCCGTATACCCTACAGCTTTAAAAATACTCCATGGTGTGGACTTCTTATTTATCAATGTCCCATCAGTGATATGCCATGGGTTCTATATTTAAGGTCAATTATAAATACCCCATCAGGTGGGATCTACATTTAAGGCACAATTATGCAGTGTTATAAATACCCCATCAAGGATATGCCATGGGATCTACATTGACGGTACAATTATGTAGAGGACACAGTGCATTGCAAATGACTTCACTAAACGCATGTACAAACATGAGATGTGTGCAAATAATATGTTGAAATTTCTTATTTAGCTACTTGAACCCAACCTTTTGTTTGTAAGCCTCCACCTGCTTCTGGTACTGCTTCACCTGGGCCACCTTCACTGCAATCTCCTCCTTGGCTGCTTCTAGTTCAAAACTAGTTTGGTATAGACGTTTTTGAAGCTTACTTATTACTTCCTTCAACACTTCCTCTGTAGAGCTGCTGTCACTTTCCAATTGCTGTAACGATCTCTTCGCAGCAGTGGATTCCTTTAGACGGATATGTAACTGCTGTTTGTAATCATCCACCTGAAACACAAAATAACTTTAAAATTAGCCCACTGAATAGCAGTGATGAATGTAGCATTTTATAATCAACATAGTAAATCATTTTATGACTACAGCTGGGCACCATTATGTTCTGGGGTGGTAGAATGGTAGAAATGTCTTTTCTGCTGTTCACACAGTCATTAATTATGCAATCAAAAGCATCATTACTTCTCTCTTATATTTTTTGGTTCTCGGGAGAGTACTGGGTAAATTCTTACCAGGCTTTGTAGTACCCTGATCTTCATCATAAGATCATCATTCTTTTCCTTCTCTACCAGAGAAGCTTGATGTTCATCCTAAAATGATTGAAACCATTCAATAGCTGGATAAAAAAAGTTAAGCCTTTCAACCTTTCAACCTTTGAAAGGACTATTGAATGTTTATGTTTATACATTCTACATGTCACTTAAAAGCCAATTAGGTGTGCACCAATTGTGTCCATATATTAAACCTTTGACACAGTGACATATTTCCCATCTTTAGCATACCATTATATCCATAGTCTGGGTCAAATCCTACATGGAAGTTTCTAGCGAAACTTCCAATATATATATATGAACTCACTTTTGATGTTTCTCTTAGCTGTGCAACAGTGTTGCTTCCTTTCATCATTGTTGATATCATATCATTTACCTGCAGAGCATAGTAATGTCATAATGAATACTGCTGGAAGAGCTTAATGGAATAATTAGCTAATGCTCCTACAAGGGTTGAACAATGTTTTATTTAAGCACACAATTTCAAGTCATGGGTGAATGGTACACCCACTTCTCATCCATGTCTTGGTGTATTTATGGTCAAATTGTGTGCGTGAATAAAATATTGTTCAACCCTTGTAAGAACATTGTAGGCCTCCAATACCATGGTCAACAATGCCATTCACCCCTTAATCATATGACTCTATTATAATGTGCCTTCAATAACCCTCAAAGACATGAGCAATGGGTGCCCAGTCCACCACTCAAGGGGTGCTTTGCCATGATCTCCTATATGTATATGCAAAACTGTCACTTGGATTAAACAAAATCAAAATTCTCACATTGATATTTAAATCTGCTAAGCAAGAATAAAGCATAAAAGCATTGATTACCCAGGCTTAGACTATATCTGCAAATTGATGCTACACATTTCCATAACTTTTAACATCTCTGACTAGATTAATCTTCAGCGACCTGAATGGATAATATTATTATGTAATTCATTATATGACAATAATTGTACATTTGAATATCAGTGGTCGTACCCGCTCATTGAGCTGTGTTAACTGGACTTCATTGGCTTCTTTATAAGCTCTAAATTGTTCTTCAATCTTTAACTTTGCTTCAACTGCTCGAGTTCTGTCTGCTCTTTCAGTCTTAAAGTCATCTTCGTACTGAACCAACTGTGGCAGTAATCCAAAAATCAGGCATCAGTGTGGTTGTAAGACCATCACTATGGGTGACCCATATGAATTTATATGAGAAAAAAATTACATAGGTTTTCAATCTTGCATAAAACATTCATTATTTATCTCATTACCAGTAGGGTAGGAAAAGGTACCATATACTGCTTGTTGGCATTCGTATCAATTAATTAAAACCAATGCAATAATAATATTAAAAAAACATTCCATGCAGCATCCAAAACTACAATACAAACTTGTGATCTTAGAAGTCTGTTCTCTTCCTCTAGTGCACTAATGCATGCCATTTGTTTCCATGTCATCAGCACATCAATATTCAGTTCCTGTTATGATGATCTGTGAAGAGAATAAAAATGTAAATGATTGGATATGAATAGGTAGGCTCACAATATGACTTGACATCAAGTAATAAATCTTTGTCTAATGAATATTTTGTATTTCAAAGTACAGATGATTTTTTAAAAAAAAAGGGACAGCAGCAAATGTGGTGTTGATATCATCACTTGCCACAACCATCTTCTTTGTGTGTTTGCCAAGTTCGGTCAACGTGTCCACCCAATTGGAGTGAAGGTAGAGTTGGGCAGTGACCTTACACCAGACTTCAGCCATTATCTGGCCAGCAGATGTACATGCATGTCCTCAATTTGGAAATGTGCAAAACATGCTGGAGGCAGAGTCTAGGAAGCATGGAATCTCTGAGGCTAAAGTATTTGGATCAAGGATGGGTGTGCATCCCACTTGAAGTGGATTCTGATGGGGGCTGGCTGGGGCGGAGAGTTTTTCCTCCCTGGCTTTCCACCTGTCCTGTATATAATTACTTCTTGCCACAAGGACAAAGCCCTAGCATTTATCAGCGGGAAAAATTTCACTTTTGTTCAATCCATGGCCAGACAAGATTTACACGTTCCCTCTTAGGTTCCAGGACATATCATAAGTATTGTTCGTGTTTTGGTGTTGGGTGGAAATAATATAAATTTTAGTGTGATCATCTATATTATTCCTTATTGCAACAACAAAAAAAACTTTTCAGTGCACCCACATATGATATGCTAGACCGCTTTAATTAGAAACTAGGTGTTTTGTAATTAGGTACTCTTTGTTTTAAATTAATAATAGCATTGTTGAGTTGCACAAAAGGAATAGAGGAAAGTTGAATAGGCTGATGTGCTGGGGTGAGGCTGACTGCAAGCAAGAGACATTCAGCGCTCTGTTATTACTTTAGTTTAGCAGGCTTGCAGGGCACCAGAATATTGATTCCAATGACTCGCCTCTATATAATCACACATGGCCACCTTAACAGACGGCCGCGTTTGTAGCATAGGTATTGACTGGCGGCATGGCTCTATCAGCTAAAGTATACAGTACATCTATCTTTAAGTGGTGCATGTATGCATGTTTTTGTGCAGGCATGTATTTGTATGGTGGTGGTGGTGGTGGTGTGTGTGTGTGGATACGTGTGTGTGTGTGTGCGTGCGTGCGTGCGTGTGTGTGGGCGTGCGTACGTACATGTATACATGTAGTGTCGCATTGGCAAGTACTATATAATGAATGCAATTTGCGTACGCACCCCTAAAGTGCATGAATGTGTCCACGCGATCGAGCGCTAATGTTCTACTAGTAACCTATACATCATGTGGCGTTGACGTTGCTGCGTGAACGTACGCTCGCGCTAGGGGAGGCCCAGATGGTTTGTCCAATATAAAATAAAGAATTGCACAGGATTTGGGGGGGGGGGGGGGAGGTAGGTATGCTCAGATGCAAATACGTGTGTACATGTATGCTTGTAGATCGGCGTATGTGTTTGTGTGTGTGCGTGTGTGTCTGTGTGTGTGTGTGTGTGTGTGTGTGTGTGCTTACCTATTTTATATAAATTATGTTACAGTTGGAAATGCTCCAGCTCCCACGCTATCTTTACAATCATTATGAGAATTATCACGTGCGGTGCGCTAATTTCATGCATGCATGCGTGCATGTGTGTGTGTGTGTGTGTGTGTGGTGTGTGTGTATGTGTGTATGTGTGTATGTGTGCGTGTGTGCGTGCGTGTGTGCGTATGTGCGTATGTGCGTATGTGCGTATGGAAACAGATGTGTACTTCCCATCGCGATGCCTCAAATGACCTCTGTAAAGCTATCGCAGCAGTTACCAGACGCCTTTGCTCTGAGTTTGTGGACCCTGAGATTTATCTGCGCTTGTTGCGTGTAGACTCATTGCTTTAGACAAGAACCCAGGTGTTCGGCCCATTGGGATTGGTGAAACCCTTCGTCGCATCATATGGCAACATACAGCATATTTGTCCAGTGATCTCAACCATTTTGATTAACACTTATCGTGATGATGTCAACTTGTTCATAGATGGAGAAAAGCTTTTATCAGAAGAAGGAACAACTCAAGGTGATCCTTTGGCAATGCCTATGTACGCATTGGCACCTTTACCATTTATCAAGTCACTGTCTGATGATGCAATCAAACAGATATGGTATGCAGATGACTTGTGGCCAGATTGAATACATTCGGTCATGGTGGGACAAATTAGTCCAGATAGGACCTGATTATGGCTACTTTTCCAATCCAGCTAAAACCTGCCTTCTAGTTAAAGATGCTACCCGAAAAACTGCATCAGACATCTTCACAGGAACATTAATTTCCATATCTTGTGAAGGGAAGAAATATCTTGGAGCTCCTCTTGGTACTGACGCATTTGTTCATTCTTTTATCCACCAACAAATCTCCACCTGGGAAAAAGAACTTAAAATACTGTCTAAATTTGCAATCACCCAACCCCATGCTGCGTATGCTGCCTTTACACATGGATTCACAAGCAAATGGACATACTTAACCAGAGTAGTTCCCAACGTCAGTGATCTTTTTGCACCATTAGAAGCCATCATCAGACAAATATTCTTACCCTCTGTTACAGGTCAAAGTTCCCTCAGTGACAGCGAACGTGAACTATTAGCACTACCTGTTCGGCTAGGTGGGTTAGGAATCATCAACCCAACAAAACTCTGCTCACTCCAATATAACGTCTCCATCAACATAACACAGTCCCTTAGTGATTTGATTTTAAAGCAGTCAACAACGTACCCGTTATCATGTACACTGGCCCAACATGATGCAAAGAAAACTTCAAGTGCAGCCCGTCATCTAGCAGAAAAAGACTCTCACACACATCTCTTAAGCACGTTCCCTCCGCGTCTTCGTAGAATTTTGGAGGCATGATTTTCGAGATGCCCTTTGTCTGCGTTTTGGCTGGCAACCTTCTTTACTCCCTTTAGTGTATATCTGCGGCAAACCATTCACAGTGGAACACGCCTTAAGCTGCTCCTGTGGTGGATATCCCTCCATCCGTCACAATGAACTGACTTCGAGATATCACTGCCACCCTTCTGACTGATATGAGCAACAATGTTGGCATTGAACCTGTATTGCAGAAGCTTTCAGGCGAACATCTAACACAAAAAACATCTATCTCATCTGATGATGCTCGTCTTGACATCGTTGCTGAGAATTTTTGGGGGCATAATAGACAAAAGACTTACTTTGATGTTAGGGTTTTCAATCCTTTTTGTGCTACTTTAAGCAAAGTCCCTTTACCAAAGTGCTACCGCGGTGCTGAACTGGAAAAGAAACGTGCATATGAACAACGCATTCGTGATATTGAGTTTGGTTCCTTTTCGCCTTTAGTTTTCTCAACCACAGGCGGATTGGGATCTACTGCTACAGTAGTTTTCAAGAGACTTGCTTCATTGATCGCGGATAAGCAGGAACAACCGTACAGTAAAACACTATTCTGGCTTCGATGCAAAGTGAGCTTCTCCCTACTTAGGTCAGCTATCATGTGCCTCCGTGGTTCGCGCTCTTCTTACCACAGACCACAACATCTCTTTGATACATCAATTGACCTTGCAATTTCAGACAGCAAGGTAAATCTCTCAGCTGTGTAAAACACACAACTTGATACTTCATTAATTTTATTATTCATTTATATTGTTTTGTTATTTTATTATATATATTGCCCATGGCTTGAGAGCGTGTGTTAATAAGTATTGGCTGGATGATGACTTCGTTGTCCTTAAGGTGGACATGAAGAACGCCTTCAATATGGTCTCACGGGAGGCAATCCTCTCAGAATGCAGCAAACACTTCCCTGAGCTGCTCCCTTGGGCCATCTGGTGTTACAGTCAGCATCCCATTCTGTGGCATCCTTTGGGCAGCTTACATTCGGAACAAGGGGTTCAGCAGGGGGATCCTCTTGGTCCTCTGCTCTTCTCCCTGGTTTTAAACAAAGTAGTGTCAGAAATCGCCACTAATTCTATGTGTGCAGATTTGTCCTACCATGCCTGGTACCTGGATGATGGTGTGCTGGCTGGTCCCAGGTCTGCTGTTCTTCAAGCTCTCTCTATCATACAAGAGTTTGGTCCTCCTAATGGTCTCATTGTAAACTTTCCTAAATGTGAGATATTTAGCAAACATGATGTCAGTCCTTTTCCTCCAGAAATGAAAAGATCATCTCACCTTAATATTGTTATTTTGGGCATCCCGATTGGTGACAAGGCTTTTTGCGCCACCTTCATTTCGGAGAAATATGATGAAGCCAAAGCTCTTCTGCTCAAACTAGAGGAAGTAAGTGCAGTCGACCCACATGTGGCCTTTTCCCTCCTACGTCAATGTGCGGGATTCTGCAGGCTGGCCCACCTTGCTCGTGGCACGCCACCCTCCCAGGCCATATCAGCCCTTGAGGCCTTTGATCATGACATCCGAGCTACCTTCTCCAAGTGCACAGCAGTGGACACCTCCAATCCGGCCTGGCAACAGGCAGAACTCAGCTTAGGCAGGGGTGGCCTGGGCATGCGCTCCCTGAGTCGGCATTCACCAGCTGCTTACATCGCCTCTCTGAGCTCCTCTGGTGCTGGTCCATTGTCCCAAGAACACCTTATCCATGCAGTTGAGTTATTTAACTCACTTGTACCTTTATCTGAGGCGGTCAGCATAGAGGAGGTGTTAATATCCCCTTTCCATCAAAAGGTGCTGTCCTGCAAGATTGACAACCATCTGTTTAATACACTCTATGAGCAATCTTCTGCCGCAAACAGAGCACGCCTTCTCTCTGTCTCTTCCCCTCACGCTGCATCTTGGGTGTCAGTCATTCCCTCCGAGGGGCTAGGCCTTCATCTCCAGCCTTCAGAGTTCCAGGTGGCCATTAAGTGGTGGCTGGGCCTAGACACCTCATGTGGCTCAATTTGTCCTCTGTGCCCTGGAAAAGTAATTGATCCCCTTGGCCATCATGCACTCACCTGCAAGCGTGGTGGAGATGTAGTAACCCGCCACAATAAACTACGTGACACCCTTGCTGAGACCTGTCGCAGGGCCCACCTGAGTGTTAAGGTGGAGGCAGGAAGTAACCTCTCCAAAGACCATAGCCACACTCGCCCTGCAGACATCCTAATACCCAACTGGTCTTTGGGTAAGCCAGCAGCCTTTGACTTGTTTGTGACGTCACCGCTTAACTCCAATATTTTACTTGAAGCGGGATTCAGAGCAGGTCAGGCTGCCAGAGCTACCGAGGAAAGGATGCATGAAGAAAATGATGCCAAATGCAAGGAGCTAGGGTGGGTTTGCGTCCCCATGGTGGTTGAGGCATATGGTGCTTGGGGGACAGAAGCAATGGAGTCTTTTTCTCTTCTGGCTTCTCGCCTTGCAACTAGCTCCAACAGGGCTAAGGCTGAGGGCCTAGCTGCCTTATATGGGAGGCTGAACCTCATACTGGTTAGAGCCAATGCCACAGCCATCCCTCCAGGTGTTTTGTCCCTGTCTAGTACCTATAGTAGGGTGCATTTAATTACCTTACTGCTGTATATTCGTGTATTCATGTAATTATGTAACCAAATGGTTATTAATAAACATATAATAAACCCGTAAAAAAAAAAGTGCGTATGTGCGTATGTGCGTGTGTGCGTGTGTGCGTGTGTGCGTGTTTGTATGTGTGAATGTGTGTATGTGTGTATGTGTGTATGTGTGTATGTGTGTACGCATGTATGTATGTATGTGTGTACGTATGTATGTATGTATGTATGTATGTATGTATGTATGTATGTATGTTTGTATGTATGTATGTATGTATGTATGTATGTATGTATGTATGCATGTATGCATGCATGTATGTATGTATGTATGTATGTATGTATGTATGTATGTATGTATGTATGTATGTATGTATGTATGTATGTATGTATGTATGTATGTATGTATGTATGTATGTATGTATGTATGTATGTATGTATGTATGTATGTATGTATGTATGTATGTATGCATGTATGTACGTAAGTACGTACGTACATACTTGTGTATCTGAACCTGCGGCAGCAGGTTCAATATAGGATTGATTGAGGGTTGATGAATGTCATTAATAAAACTTCACTAGCGTCTGGAGGGACTAGGGAGAAACGGATCGCTTATCTCTTTATCGCGATGGAATGGAGAGCACAACGATCTACAGTTCTACGTTGGTTCCGTGTCATAAAACGGTGTGGTTTAATACAGAGAAACAAACAATTTCCTGTTTCTCGTGCCCAGTCCTAAAATAATTCTCCATCTTCCTCTTCTTCTTAGGAAGGTACAACTCGAGCTAGGAACGGTTTATAAGGACGGGAATAGTACCAATCGCTTCGAAATTTACCGGCACGTTATCCTTACATGTCATACAGACACATTTCAAGTTCTATTTAATAATGTATGTATTAATAATTGTAGGTCTCTAACCTGCACTACGTATACTTGGTGTTCCTATCGCAGTTTAGTTGTTACTTTGGCTAGAGAAGTTGTTTTTCGAAAAATGCCTTCGTGTAATCAAATGAAGAGATCTCGAATGAAATACCTCCAGAAGCAAGACGAGAACAAAGTTAAAGCCCGAGCGTTCTACAAGGCCATTCCCGAAAATAATAAGACCTCTGTTAGCGACCACAGAGATCATTCTATCAAATGTAAATGATCCTTACGCTTCCAAAATTGGGCTATCCGTCGTAAAGTTATAAGACTCTGAATTTATAATTAGCCATACATTTCAATGCAATCTTTTGCTTGTTTTGGAAATTTGTAAAAGTATCACAAGGGTGACTCTGCTGGACACTGTCCCATATCTAATTCATGCGTAAACATGATGAATCGTGTGTACCTATATACGTGTGAAGGTGATTGCGTTGATGATTTACTATGCCTTTCATATATGCCAATGTGAAGTTACCTTCGGATAACACCTGTGAAATAACTGAATCTATAAATGGGCCATTTTGATTGCTATTTCTGATTGATTAATACATTACAGCAATAATGCATACTAACATTTGCACTTCTCCACATGATGCCTGTATTTCTGGATTCTTCCCTTCTTGAAGTATTTAGCACATTTAGGACATTTCAGGTTAGGATCCAATGGTGCTGGTGAGTTTGTCTCTTCAAACCCTCTACCATCTGTACTTCCAATGTCCTGCATTAGGCCTAAAGTGGAGGGAGGAGGAGCCTCATTGGTGTGTTCTACTGGAGCATCATGCACTCCAACTGCACTAAGATGATACATCTGCTGGGGATGTACAGGAGAAGGGAGGTCATCGTCACTACCATCATCTGTATCATCTGTATGAGCACCTCCATCAGGTTCACAGCAAGGTGATAATGTAGCTGATGAAAGATTGGAAAGCAATAGCTTATCTGCAACGTCACCATTGACTGCAGCAGTAGTCTTCTCATTTCTTAAAGGCTCAATTAATGTATCATTGGATCCTGACTGTTGAGGGGATATTGTAAATTCATTCTGGAGTGGGATAATGAGGTGTTAAAAAACATACATCAGGAATATTGGCTGTATCCCCATCCCTATGATTCAGAACTACGTTTTGCCACTTAGCTAGTGTGCTTGATTTAGGAGTTTAGTAGTGATATTAAGTCAAGTCTATCATTGAACAAGTAGAAAGTAATAGTGAAAATATGACATTTATTTGCTCCATAACTAATGCCCACATTGGCTACTCCGATGCACGAAAGGAAAATTGTTTATCACTTGCACGCATTTTGCACACATGCAAAAGCTGATAATTGTAGTACCTGTTGTTTGTAAGCCTCCACCTGCTTCTGATACTGCTTCACCTGGGCCACCTTCACTGCTATCTCCTCTTTGGCTGAAGTTATCTGTGCAGCACAATCTACACTCTGTTTCTGCATTAGTATCTCCATGGCCTCATGGTTTATCTTCAACAAAGCAAGCTGATGCTTTGTTTCATTCAGATCCTTCTCACAAGTAGCTAACTGGAAAATGTGCAAGCATCAGTCTATGTCTGAAAGATAGTTCACAAACGTATATAACTGGGACATAATCATTTTTTCCCTTTTTTTCTAGTCAGCAAAATAAAGAGCGATCTCATCTGCTCAGTACAGTTGTTGTGTATTTGTATTTTATTGACACTTATAGTTGTACCGCATGGCTAAGATGGTTTATATTTTGACAACGTGCTTTGAAATGGCTTAGAAAATCTTGTGATAGTCCATAGAATGATCATCAACTC
Organism: Eunapius fragilis; assembly: GCA_963681505.1. Taxonomy (NCBI): domain Eukaryota; kingdom Metazoa; phylum Porifera; class Demospongiae; order Spongillida; family Spongillidae; genus Eunapius; species Eunapius fragilis. The sequence goes on along the minus strand of OY811988.1, from coordinate 453,130 downwards.
TACATTTCACGGTAAATTTTAAATTGTGGGGTAGTTATATTGGACTCTGTCTCGATCTCGTGTATAAATAGTAATAGTAAGGATGCTAGTGATACACATGCATTATAGCTGGAATCGAATACGACACATTATAACCACATTAGCTGATACATGTTAATTATGGAAGTATACTCTGGTTGTATCGGAAGTTTCGCTAGAAACTTCCATATACAGGATTTGACCCAACTATAAAATCATAAAAAATACACGACCCGTTTATAACGAGACTCCTGAAAATCAGCCGTTTTTTTATGTCTCAAAACCGCGCGGTTGTAGAGAACTAAAGGATACTGCCCCTCCTCGTACCCATGCAATCCCGGAATTATCCTCCTCGTCTGGACTTCTTCTTCTCCTTCTTGACCACGCTTAACTCGGGATAGGAATTTAAAGAATGGAAATTTCACCCAGTAGCTTCGGAATTGACTGGAAGTGTGCCTACTGTGATCAAATAGACGATGGTATATTTTGGTAATTGTATTGTTACATTAGGGCGGTACTAAGCGCTACTCTTATCATTACGGAAGAATCTTGACAAGTGTAGAATTTTCGATACCAAACAAGAAAGCTACAGGCGCAGTAGCAAATGATTTAACCAATCAACTATACGGTCAGTGTAAGACGTATAATTAAATATCAAAATTAATGTATAGGGTGATTGGAAAGTCATGCAAAATATTTGAATTGGTATAGAACTGGTATAACTCCAGAGCTGAGCATGGAAAAATTATGCTATTGAACCAAAATACATGCCAGTGATTAATAAAAGCTAATTAGTAGTTTTAAAAGTTAATAGTGACCAACTAAAGAAACTCTTTGATGCTTCAATCGTCGTTTGGTGTGAAACCTATTTGTCAGTGAAGTTGTTTTTCTCGACATGCCTTCACGTCTGAGAAAGAAAGCGAAACGACGTGGGAAATACCACTCGAGACGATGTTTTAACAATAGCACAGGCATGATGTTTGATCGAGCGACGTCAAAGTTAACTTTGCTCTCCGATAGTTTGGTACCCAGATCCACGGACGTCTAGATCGATGGATTACACAATTTACATCATTCGTTAAGTACTGGTGAGAAGCAGCGATACATAATATTCACAGTGATTTCAGTGATATTGGGTGTGAACAAAAATCAACCAAAAAATACATTTCAGTTACCTTGACTTTCAATTCATCGTTCTCCCTTCTCAGCTGCTTATTCTGATCTTGCAATAAAGCGTTTTTACTTCTCTAAATGGTTTCAAACAATTTTTTGCCATGGTATCCACCTTTGCCTAACATTATAGCATGTAATACACAGCAGAGTGGTAAATTAAGTCTGCGTCATTTGTAATTACAGGCATTATATTTGTGCATGATCATATTCCTAATGAATACTGATGTCATATTCTATGTAACACACCAGCCCACTATTATGTTCACCCATGCACCTCACTTTGCGATTTTCTTCTTTATAAGCTTTATACTCATTTTCAATCCTTAACCTTTCTTCAATTGCTCTAATTCTGTCCTCCCTTTCATGTTTAAAGTCCTCTTCATATTGTTGCAACTTTGTTACAGAAACATAAAAGATCAAATTAGCAGACAAGAACCCGGTATTAATTAATACAGCACGCATCTATAAATTATATCTACATGCATAATTAATGATTAAACCTTACACCCATACAACCTCTCCTTGTGTACACGCATGATGTTAAGCCCGCGTGACTTTTAACCCAAAAGCAACCCTCCCATTCCTATTAAGAAGAAGTAAGTCACTCATTCAGTCGTCAATCTTTTTATGTGGGCCAAGAGTGATACCTTAACACCCAGTGGGAGACAAAAAGGCTCAAGGTCCTCCTATCACGGGAAGTCAGTGGACCTATCCTGCTCTGAAAGCAGGATTCCCATTTGAAAATTGAAATCCTATCCATCTTTTTCTTTTATTATCTGCTTATTTCATTCCCATGTTTCCATTTGTGCAGTGTTAAATACAACCCACAAAATGTGGATGGAAAGTAGTTCATGTACAAATGGTGTAACTTTATAAATGCGATGTGGGGGATCGAACGTTTGAGACTCTAAGTAAAAGACATATCATTTAATCTTAATGTCATGCACATCTGGAGTAACACCAAAGCCTCATTTGAGTATAATGAAAACTATATAACAGTCAGCATTTCTTCACACATGCTAGTTCACCCAGTAAACTGGTTCACAATTATAGCATGCACAATAAATAAAATTATTTTCAGCTGAGTACAGATTGAACTGAATTACGGTGTGTGTGTGTGTGTGTGTGTGTGTGTGTGTGTGTGTGTGTGTGTGTGTGTGTGTGTGTGTGTGTGTGTGTGTGTGTGTGTGTAGTGTACGTGCGTGCATGGGTGGGTGTGTTGTGGGTGTGCGTGCAATACAAATTACTTACCATACACGTGTGCAGTTCGTTTAACTCTTTAATTTCTGCCCTTAGTTTTCTAATTTCTGTCTCCATAGTATCTATACAAAATAACACCATACACATTACTAGTAATACGTCAACAGGGTACATACTCAAATATTTTTATAGAAAGCACTACAACTAAAAGTCACAACGGGTGGTTGGTGGGACACGCCTTGCCAAATTTGCCCTGCCTCATGATGGTGAGGCTGAGGTGACTTGTAAGTGCTTTCATATAACCTCATTTAGAAGTCCACCAGTGGCGGCAGAAGGGGGGGGGGGGGGGGGGGGGGGGCTCTTAACCAAACAACGAGTACTGTATAATGCAGCTCCTCGCTTGCTTATGTATGACATACACTGAAACTGCTGAATACACATGATGCTATACCGCCCAGGTCTCCCGGACCCCTGGGGACCTGGGCGGTATAGCATCCCTAGTGTAGTGACCTACTACTGCCCTGAAAAATTCATGTTTATTTAGAAAGGGCTTAAACAGCAACTAATTCTATTATGTTAAAGTCTTAGCTGCAGATTCCAAATGCCATGCAGGTCGAGTGTAAACTGAATGTACCTTCTGCACAGTGTGTAAACACGTTATAGTGATGATTATGCTGAATCTCTCTAGCTGATTAAAGCGGTTTTAACCCAAACCTACCAATCCGGCCGATTCAGAATCATATATCAAAAACCAACTGCGGGATTGACTGGACAATAATGGCGGCTTCAAAGAATTAAGATGAGGATTCTTTAACGGTCCAGGTATACGAAGCAGACAGTCAATTCGTTCTGTGTTTAATTATTTGGTTTGGTTCTCCATGCCATCTCTATAAAATCATCAACCATATACATGTTTGCTACTTCTGTTCCACTAAATGCAGAATGTAAATACGACAAGGCTTACGATTTTGTGACAAGTACTGAGATATTAATTTACCGCATTATATTATATACATCTAGTTCTAACCGGACCACTCCCCATGAATAGAATTAACCGTTTTGTTTATCGCCTGACTCAATACAATTCATAGGCAAGTGTATCCGCCATCACCACAGGATATTCATGTTTATCTGTAATTTTATTAAACGACGCAGTCATACAATACTGTGGCATAGGCGGATCCAGGGGGGTGCCTAGGGTGCCCGGGCACCCCCCTCCAAGGTCCGGTCAATAATTAATTCATTAACTATGTACTTTCATTTCTATGCCCTGGTTCTCGGTGGCGCGTGTTATGAAACGTCAAAGTAGCATTTTAAGTTGCTTCAGCCAATTGTCTGTATATAGAGCTCCTTCATCGCATGACTCTATAGCATTCATCTTCTTATTAGTCCGCCATATTGGTGCTCGATTACAATGGGTATGTTTAGTTTTGGTACGTAACATTATTTCAGAGTGTCGTTTAAATATATATTATTGTGGTCTAACACATGACTAACATTTGTGATTTTTACATGTGCTCTCGGAGCGCGAGTTATACGTATCAAAAGTACCAAAACCGAGCATAAGTTCCATAGTAAACCCAGAGGCGTAGGAACGTATTTAAAAGTGGGGGGGCTGAAGTGAACTTTGATAAAGTGGGCGTGGTCATTCATGTGCCATGACGTATTATTACGTCATGGCCCGCGAGACTAACAAACCGTACGCAACTGAATAAAATGTGGCAACTAATATCTTGTAAATTAGCTATTCAGCTAACCTCCTAAGCCTTCATTCCTCCCGAAAAACTTAAAAACAGGGATACACATGGCCGTAGACAACGGCTATAAAAACTGGGGGTGGGTGCCGTGGGGGGCGTGCCCCCTCCTGTCCCCAGATAGGGGGTTTGGGGGAGCGCTGTAAGCTCCCCCAATGGGGTCTGGGGCGAAGCCCCAGCCGCTTTAACCTTTTCCTTATTTTTTGTTAGCAAAAACTTAACATTAAATGCAGAAATTGACCCGGCTCTATACAGTATAGCAACGAATGGTACTGCTATATATTTTAGTTAGTTGACCTTGTCAAAAATCACTTGCCGCCGCGGAGATTTTTTGATCAGCTTTGTTATTTTTTCGATAGTGTCTAATGTATCACGAAGGATTACATTTGCCTTTACTGCGTCTTGAACAGCTAAGTTCAGAGCATGGCCATAGCAATGAGTATACAAAGCTCTATGCTCGTTTCGAAGTATAGTAGTTTTACAGCCTGCCATTGAACTAGCCCCATCGTAGCACTGTCCACGACAATTCTGAAGTGAAAAGGGATAAATGTCTTCTATTGTTCAGATGATGCTTTCTGCAGAGATAGAGTCCATGCTGTGGGCTATACTCTACTCACGATCGACCGCTATCAATGATTACAGTTAATTCTAATTATACGAGATACGGTTAACAATTTAATATTTTCTCTCAAGGAATATTATGGGGGGCTCAAGCCCCCCCTTGTCTATGGCCTTGATATTGTTATTACGTGCCCGTTACCATCTCTCGTATTGTCGCCATGAAGCACGTGTCACATGTACATATGCCGCAATAATTAATTATTCATACTCAATTATAAAAGTGGGGGGGCTTAGCCCCCACACATATAAAAGTGGGGGGGCTATAGCCCCCTCAGCCCCCCCCCTTCCTACGCCTATGAGTAAACCGAGCACCAATATGGCGGACAATAAAGCAATTAAAGCCCACGCGTCATGTGATCATGAAAGGACTCTATACATGTTACCGTATGAGCGGGGATGCACGTTACCGTATGAGTGCTACGGTTATTGCGCTTACAATTTACATGCCCCACCCTTCATTAATATTCATGTGCACCACCCAGCCAAAAATCCTAGACCTTATTCGATAACGATGAACTCATTATAATGCGTTCACTTCAATGGGCCATTCCTTCAATACACAAGTACTGGAGGAATGTCGTTAGTCCTATTCCAAAAAAATCGAATAAGGCCCATACGCCGTTATATATATTTCCCTATAGAGAGGTTGCAGTGTCATCCGGGAAGATCGGCGGCCATGTTTTTTTTGTGTCTCCAGTTCAGGTACAGATGTTTTCAATCTGTAACAGATTGTTTACAACCTGAAGACACCGCTCCGGGACAACCCTCTATAGCAACACACATGATGGCGAGCACATCCGTTATTCATTTCCGATGAATTTATTAGGTCACGTTCTATATGTGAGGGGGTGGGTTCGATTTCACGTCAGCTATATCATACATCGCTACTCGCACGATCAGATACACATGCACGGTATACAAGTGACATGACATCCGTACACCGCGGAGAGGGGAGTGTGATTGAAGGAGAAGGGTTGTGAAGAGAACCACCGGTAAGAGAACCCACAAACCACGTCACGCAGTTTATCATTGTAAGAGGCGGTACATGTACAGTGCTTAAAGACCTTCGCTTACCAATTCTTTTCCGTCGCGGGAATCGGCGCGAGTGGCACCATTGACAGTGGCGAGTCGGTGTCACTCGGCGTACGTCCAAGAGGAGGCTCTCAAATAGAGGAAGTGCAATTGACGTCAATTGTGTGCTTTATAATTAATTAATTCATGATGTAATGTTTATAATTTATAAATGCTACGTAGAGGAACCCTAGTTTCATTTCAGTTTTGCGATGTTTCGGAAGTACATAGCCTCATGCAAGTAGCCTATCAACCCAAAAAAAAAGCAGCAGGTGATTCAGTGCCGGGTATGTGCGTGGGGGGAAGGTTATTGGGTTAACCTATGCTTTGCTTGCTCTTTGCTCTCGCTCTCTCATCCTTTCAGACCACCTTACGAATACGAGAATGTAATATTATTGACTGGAAATCGCCTAGCATGCATATGGAATCCTCGTACCAATCATTGGACAATAACGTGCTGCGCTAAAATGATATAATTATTGTACAGTTATACGTTTGTACTGTTATAATATACATTCAGCAAGATGTACAGTGACGTATATAATATAAAGCCATCTAACAATATTAAATGATTACATAATCCAATAACTGTAACATTATTATGCAACATACTGATTCAGAAATGTATGGCGGGTAGGGGGGGAAAACCACGTTAAGTGCCATGCATGCAGAAGAGGAATTTCTATAATAGCCCGCCTGCCAGCTCAGCTAGGGTAAAATCCCTCCTGCTATTGTTGAGGTTTCTACTCAGTACGTTTATATATAGCAATTTATAAAAACTGAAATCCTGCGCGAATCATAAATAATAATTGCTTATACTGATATTTATAAGACCCTATACTTCTATGTCACATATCAGCTACTCGTGTTCAAGCAGAACGTTTATTCCTGTATACAAAACGAATATGACTGATTTTCATTTTGTGGGGAGAATTTTAGATGCCTGTTGCAGCTTGCATCATTCTGTATTGAGTAGCATTAGCACACATGTGGGTGTCACGCTTCTGTTTGTTCAGGGATGGCCTTAGCTCGTGCTGCAGCAATTCTTTCTCGGCCCTGATATTCATGGCATTTTATTCACACCTCTACACATGTCGGACAACGGGCAATTAAATATTACAATACTTGAATGCACGCGCAATTTAAAATAAAATCAGCAGCAAGAACAGAAAGGAATCGAATTTGAAGAGCCACTTTTAAACTGCCTAACTAAACGCTCTAAATAAGGAGCACAGATGGACAGACAGACAATCAAGGAATTATATAGATATCCGAAGGCTGGTGTGTTATCACATTACACGTGCATGAGCTATTATACATAACAGTACAGGTGACATGCTATACGTGTACGCATGCATGAGGGGGTGGGGGGGGGGGGGGGGGAAGCGTCCAATCATTTGAGAAATCATGAACAGAAAATCACACATCATTCAATAAAGCATGCGATTTGTGCGTGATTTTTGTTCAATCACACACAATGATTTTTAAATTATTCCACGCACTGTGACGCCTGTGCGGGCACTTATGAAGAGGTTTGCATGTAAAGACATTACTGCAGCATGCGAGCGGCACTCTGCGAACTTAGAGGAGGACCAAGAATATACTGATGTATGTACTGACAGAGATAAGCGGTATACACTATATACACATTTAAATAAAAACATGACCAGTTCCAACAGGGGCCGTCCTGTCCTTGTAGGTAGCAGGATGAACCTCCTTAAATTAATTTGCAATTGGCCAACGCCGCCAGATGTTTTGTCTCTATAGGCCGGCATACACGGGTCGACTTTCTGCCAACTTATCGCCTGCAACTCAAATGAATATGCGTAAATACTCCGTAAAACTTTAGTTTACAGAATTTTCACTCGTGAGTTGCAGGCGATAAATCGGCAGGAAGTCGACCCGTGTATGCCGGCCTTTAGTATTAGTATTTGTGCAACTAACTGTCATGATAACATGCAAAAAAAAAGTTGTGTAGTAGAATTTTGAATACATTGGTGTAGTATCTATGTATAAGGGGTAGGTTCCACATACAGTGTAGTAGGAATCCTGCGGTATCATGAAGTCATTAAAAAACGCGACCCGCGTATAACTCGCGTAGGATAGCTTAGCTCTTGCTATCGAAACAGAAGGCAAGACGATCATTTTAATGTTTTGTTCCAGTCTTCAAACTGTTTGCTTTAAAAGAACAAAAAAGCTCGTGCTTTCATTGTCCCCACGCCAATTTTTCTCCGTCGTCGTCGTCGTCTTCTCAACAATGGTTTTAAAGAGTGCGAGTTATATCAATCGCTTTAGAATCTCGAGCTAGCTCCCGGAAGCAGTGTTGCCGCGGTTATTTAACCGTTCGCGGTTACAACGTTTAACCGCGGTTAATAATCGCGGTTAAATATTACATATTCGGGAAAAGCGAATAAAAAGCCAATTTTGGATCGATCTCGTACAAGTAGACCGCAACAAGTACAAAAGCGAAGTGTGGCAGTTCTTTGCTATTCACAAGCAGCTACTTGATGAACCCTGGTGGTTTGCACCAAGTGCAACGAGTGGGTTTCATACCACTTCAAATATGAGGCATCACTTGAAGCATCAGCATGGTATTATGAATACCTTAAATGAAGGCCAGTAAGTTTTACCATGGATTGTATTTTTGCACTCGCCCAATCTGCATCCCATCCCCAATCCCACACCATCCAGTTCTAGCAAAGTTAACAGCTAGCACCCTGCAGTCTCCTTCAGATGCTAAGAAGAGGCAAATGAGTAACATGGACACCTTTGTGCAAAAAATTCCAGATTGAAAGGACACGACCATATTCAAGCAGATCATCTATTACTTGAAGCACTTTGTGCAAATCTGTTGCCAAGCTTTTAACTTACTATTTGGTCAAAAAAACAGTCAACAGCAAGATAATATTGCACAGAAAAAAGTAGACAAAGAACTTGATAAGTATATGAAAGAAGATGAAACAGGCTTTAAAAAAGATAACCCACTCTTGTGGTGGTCGAAAGAACGTGAAATGCTTTATCCACTCGTGGCAAAGCTGGCTAAAAAGTATTTAGCCATTCCTGCTTCCACCGCTCCTTCAGAAAGGGTATTGTCTGTTGCCAAAAACATTTACAGAAGAAAAGGTGGAATTAATTGCCCTCGCGTTTAAGTAAGCACATATTTCTCCGTAAGAACGCCAAGCTTCTAGTTTAACTACGTGGTTATAAGCATCCACTGCAGTTCTAGTTCTTGTGGAGACTTGATTATTGCTTTCTTTATCCTTTTAATGTGATTACCGTGCTAATACTTCGTGTAAAATTGCATACATTAACCGCGGTGAAAGTTATAAATAACCGCGGTTAACCGTAACCGCGGTAAGTCAAATTTAACCGCGATATATCGTTAACCGGGATATATCGCGGCAACCCTAGCCTGCATCTTCAGGTATCATGATATACATGATCATTACGTAATAAGGAGTGCCATATTTAACCGTTTCCAAGGCGACATTACGCTTATTTAGAATTTTAGCAGCTATAACAGTAGGTTTTGTTCACCATCTTTTTGGCTAGCAAAGCTGTTTCTTCAAAATGCCTTCAAAAGAGGAGAGCTAAACGACGTTAAGTTTCAAGAACTAAATACAATACTAAAATCACCGAAAAAATTTAGGAAACAAGGGGGTGGGGAGGGGGAATCTGTATGTACCCCATCGTCCAATACTGTAGAGCTTGAAGAGAGGATTACAAATCTGCATTTTAAAATAAAAATCTGACTTATAAGAGAAAAACATACGAGGGATTTAAAAACGAGGACGTAGGGGGTACCAACCTACGCCACGTCCCTTACATTTTCGTATCTTTTTTATTTCGCTTCAGATTCATGCGGAAGTCACATCGATCGATTCCTCGCAGTGAAAGTAACTCATTAGCACCCAAACAATTTGAGAACGCTGTAGTTAACGTTTTAACTCGGCCGTTCCCGAGATACGTGTGGTAGGTTTAATTACCGGGTTAAAACATGCTCAAGGATTTAGCGAGGGTTTACACGTTGTACTTCGGTCCTAACAAGCTACTATCACTGCGGTGAATCGATCGATGTGAATCCCATGTGAATCTGAAGCGAAACAAAAAAGATACAAAAATTAAGGGGCTTAAGGTGGTACCCCCTACGCCCTCGTTTTTAAATCCCTCGTATGTTTTTCTCTTAAGTCAGATTTTTATTTTAAAAGCAGATTTGTAATCCTCTCTTCAAGCTCTACAGTATTGGACGATGGGGTCCATACAGATTTCTTTGACCCCCCCCCCCCCCCCCCTCCCCCCCCCCCCCCCCCCCCCCCCCCCCCCCCTTCGGAAACAAGTAATAAAAACATTCTCTATACGAGAAGGTTGGTGGTATATAGGAATCAAAGGTGATGGTGGTGTATAAAGCAAGGAAACAAGGTTTCTGATTGAAAAGGAAAAATGAAATAGACCTCATGTCACCTTTGATTCCTATATACCACCAACCTTCTCGTATAGAGAATGTTTTTATTACTTGTATAGTATGGTTTGTGTTCATACATTCATTGGCTTCAGCATGTATGGGTATACACTAAGATAGGCGTACACACATCTGTAGGTGTGTATTTTTGCAAGTTACAAATATATATTTGTTTAGAATTTAAAAAACTATTGGGAAAGTTCCAAGACAATAAACATAAACATTTAAGACACACATAAATACATGCACACACATAAACAAGATCAGAAGGGGGAGGGGTCAGGACCATCTCCATGGATATCACAATGCATGCTGGCACTGGTCCACATGCTGCCTATATATCTGTATCTCTCCAACCCTGAACATCCTTCCACACACTGGGCAGGTCAGGTTGGTGTCAAAGGGGGCATTGGTTTCAGCCAATGACATCGTTCCATCGGCCTCCACATTGCCGTACCCACTGGGGGCCATGGGGTGTGGCACTGCCCTGGCATTTGGCGGGAGGTGACCAAATGGACTACAGAGATGGTGCACATTGGGTCTATTTGGCTCTGGGAGGCCATCATGGCTGTTGGCGTGGACATGGCGGGCGGGTTGTGAATTGGCTAGGTTTGAGGATAGAGACAATCAAACCACACCCACATGCATGAGAAGCTCATAGTAACCTTTTGAAGCCCATGATCCATGCCAAATTGGGGGTGGGAGGTCTGAGGGACTCTGGAAGTTAATGCATTAGAGCACTTACATAAAACGTTAGAAACATCATAAGGAAGGTGGTAGCTTTTGAGAAATACATTTATATATGAAGCAGTATGTTAAACTCTATTCACAGCAGATAACTTGCCTTAGTTTTAAAAAAGCAACTTAACTACGAAGCTTGCATGTGCTCAAACACTCATACTAAATGCACCTGCCACCAACCATAACGCCATCCACACACACACACACACACACAGACACACACACACACACACATGCATGCACACATCTGGACATACAGCTTACCCTGCATGTACACGTATATATTTCTCTCCCAGCTAAAGAGGCATGTTCAAGTCTCTTCCTAAGTTGCTCAATTTCTTTCATCAGATGTATGTTGGTCTCCCTCTCCTGGCTGTACAGCTGTTGCAATTGTCCTGAACCACTCAACTGTACCTTGATGAATAAATGGACCATTACAAAAGCTCCAATAGTACTCATATGCGGCATTATAAATACTCCTGTATAAGCAAGGGCCACTGTTGCTATGGGAACAACAACTCACATTGAACCCACAATGCATGTAGAATCAGTATGGTTACTTTAGGGGTCAGGTTGACATACACCAGAGGTGTATCACAAATTGGGTTATCACAACTGTTAACTGTGAGGTGAAGTTGAAAACTAATAATAAACTTAATTTCGTGGGTACCATGGTAAAATTCTTACCACACCAAAAAAAAAATCGAAAATTGATTTACAGTCGTTCGAACACACCTGCAACAATTAACCAATTCCACAAACCTGTTGTTTGTAAGCCTCCACCTGCTTCTGGTACTGCTTCACCTGGGCCACCTTCACTGCTATCTCTTCTTTGGCTGCCACTAGATCCATTGCTAGTCCTTCTAGCTGATTCACTTTCATTTCACAGTTCTGGAGTTGGTGTTTTACCTCAGCAAGTTCACCCTCCTTAGCTTGGAGCTGTTCCTTACACTCAGTCAACTTATCATTGGCAGCTGCTCTGTCTTTTCTCTCATTTTCAAAGTCTTCTTTATAAGCCTGAATCTATAATCAACATGCAGATAAACTATATAGTACCATACTGCCATGTTCACCAGTATACTGATAACATGCAGTGCTCAAAATAAGGATCGGACATTTGGCAGACCAATATTAACTTTGGGCGGACATTTGTCAGATTAGTTCGGACATCCTAATATGTATATGCATGTATAAACATGTACGTTTGTAGAAAAGGTGTGAAGTTAAATGCTAGATCTAGATACAATTAATCGTTGTCACTATCTGAAGGTAAAGGAGCCATCCAGTCATTCCAGTTTTTGAGCATATCCATTTCCTCTTCCTCTGTGCTGTCATAATCTTATATGCTGATATGGTCAAATTAATGTGTGTGCTAACAGCTGTTGTCACAATCCACGTGGTTAGAAGTTATCATGCATATCACAATTGCTATCATAACTACAATGTTATTAATACTACAGTGCAACACAAAGGAATGGTCCAACCAAATGACCAGCTCTAATGCAAGTTGCGCGGTCATATGCGCAAATTGATCGGAAATTGATAGATGTCCGGCCATTATTTTGAACACTGACATGATACCTGTACATTGTACATGCAAGTAAAGGGTGTAAAAATAAAGTCCTCATATCTTGGTATTACATTATGCTTGAGAAGCACTCACACACACACAGTACAGCAATCATAGTAACACGAAATGTGTGTTTTGTTTTATCAATACATTTGACAAATGTGCAGCTCATTAGTGCAGTTGTGCATACTAAATTTATACAGAGTTATACAGGTACAATGAACACCAAGTATATAACCAACATGTACATTCAATTAAAGTACAACTAACCTGTGCTCTTAACCCAGCAACAAACTCATCATCTTCCTAAACATATAGAGGCAGAAATGTACTTATCAACACACTTGTACGATTACATACATGTGTAGGCAGTTGCAAACATATAAATATCATTCTTAAAGCGACCATACACTAGGCACCAATGTTGCGTGCAACTCAATGTGAATGCAATAATATTTTAAACATAAGTTTACTGATATTTTACTGGAATCCATAGCGTTGCAAGCAACATGTTGCCTAGTGTATGGTCGCCTTAACTTGCAACCTATTGTTAAAGGAAAGTGTATATACATCATTCATAGAATGTGTTGCTAACATAATTGGGTAAGTACTTAGGAGTTGCAAGCCACTGCACCCTTTCCACAATAGATAATTGCCATATCCATGTAGTAACTAGCTTGAAATTGCCATTATCTCTGGTACGCAAAATTTCATGCCAATCAGCTAACAAAAACATCAGAAACACATTGGGTGCATGTTTTTAATAAGATAAAGCACGTAGAACTGGTACTGCTTCACCTGGGCTACCTTCACTGCTATGCGATCCTCTTTGGCTGCCACTAGTTCCATTGTTAGTCCTTCTAGCTGCATCACTGTCATTTCACTGTTCTGGAGTTGACATTTTACCTCAGCAAGTTCACCCTCCTTAGCTTGGAGCTGTTCCTTAAACTCAGTCAACTTATCATTGGCAGCTGCTCTGTCTTTTCTCTCATTTTCAAAGTCTTCTTTATAAGCCTGAATCTATAATCAAGTATATGTAATTACATTACCCTCCTTGTACACCAGTATACACGTACTACCATATCTGTGTACAGTGTGGAAGACAATTTTAGTTTTGACAAGATAAATTGGATCACCACATCGCACTATTGCATGGTAAAGTTGGATATATGCACCTACTTGGCAGTGCTGATACCCGTACAGTACTTTGTAACTTCAACATGCACATTTAAGACGTACATGTAGGGAGAAGCACACTTTCTAAAATTCAGCATAGAATGGAAACTTAAAAACACATTGTACATATGTGTACATGTACATAAACACCGAATGTAACTAACCTGTGCTCTTAACAAAGAAACTTGAGACTTTAATTCCTCATTTTCCTAAACACACAGAGGCAGAAACATACTCAAGACCACATTGCCAATAAGGTCACACATGTAAGTACATATACCATCATCATACTGTAGTGTATGCAAACTGTGTGTGTTGATTTGATACACCACATTGCTACTGATAGGGATTCAGTACATGTATAAGGATGTTCTGTAAATACCATCCATCGACGTACATGTAAGTTGCATGTACTGCTTTATAAGCCACCAACGAAATTAATAGCTCTCGCTTAAATGTGCATCACTTTATAACCGCAAATGTTTCCTACTAATTTGTTCAGTCGTTTGGGAAATAAAATTGCACCCGTACATGATTCTAAAACAGAAATTCAGAAGTGTCTGAGATTAAGAAAATACGGCCGTTTCAAAACAGCCCATTATTTTTCACTGCGGGTGGACTTAGCTTATAAGCGATACTTTACACTAAATGTCTATGACTTAATTCTTGTGCAACACAATTACCACCATCACCACTGGTGCACACCATGCATCACGCTGCATGTAATGTACGATGTATGATGTAGCTTAACTGTTTGCCACCCGGGTGAAAAAATACACGTTGTAACGCGTTATAACGCGTGAAAATGGGACATAAATAACGCCAAAACACGCGATTTTCAAGATGATTATCTCCTTGATTGTGCAATACAATAGAGTAGAATTTTGCCTATACACAAAGCGGTCCAGTGTGTATAAAGTTCCAAAGACTGGTTGGTTTGGCATGCATCGCTCCGATGATATTTACATTCAATGTACTAGCTTAATTTCGCGGGCTTTTGTATACTTTCCCGCGAAATCAAGTTCGTACTTGAATGTGAATATCTTCGGAACGATGCATGCCAAACCAACCAGTCTTTGGAACTTTATACACACTGGACCGCTTTGTGTATAGGCAAAATTCTACTCTATTGTATTGCACAATCAAGGAGATAATCATCTTGAAAATCGCGTGTTTTGGCGTTATTTATGTCCCATTTTCATGCGTTATAACGCGTTACAACGTGTATTTTTTCACCCGGGTTGTCACAGGAAACGTGAAACTACCATATACAGGCTCCAATTCAAACTTAAGCTGGGTTTACAATGTGACGCTCGCTGAAAGTTGCGTCAGCATCAGTATCAGTGTCGCTGAAACATCATATTGTAAACAATTATTGTATGCCCCAGCCGACGTGACGTGACGTGATGTGACGCTGGAACAGACTATTCCAGCGTCCGCATCATGAATTGCAAGACGCTGACACTGACGCAACATTCAGCGAGTGTCACATTGTAAACCCAAGCTTAAGTGCTCACACAGACATACGCACAGACACAAACGTGTTCAAATATATTGAAGCTTATCCTCTGACCTTACATTAGTTGACCTTAAAACAGTGATTAAACATACCATAAAATACCAATTCAATGCCGCGTCATTAATTTGGGATGACAAACATGAATCCCCCCCCCCCCCCCCCCCCCCTTCCCCCCGCAAAAAAAAAAAAAGCAGTACCACTGTAACGACATACCCTGGCATCAATCTCAAGTGTTTTGTGTTGCCAAACAGAAGCTGCTGGGTTTTAATTGGGATCTTATGGTAGATATTACTCAGTGATAACACTGTATATCATGAACAATAATGTGTAAGCTTTGTTTAAAGCTCAACCAGCCCCATGGCTTTACCCTTTTACACCTGGACCTGTGGCAAGGTAGGCATAGACTAGCTGGCTGTCCTCTTCCTCTTATGGGCAAACAATTAATTACATGGCTACATGGAAGGTCAGTGGCCTAAAAGACATTTTATTATAGCATACTAATGCACACTGAATGTATGCACCCGTGTGAGCAGTTGCACACTAAGTGCACTCCTCCAGTTCTCTTGATGAGCTTTGTCCACCTTGGGCTATATAGCCTGGATAACCTATCCACCATTTAATTTGCACTGTGCATGTTAATTCCAGCATCAGCAGCAGGATTGGTGTGCAACCTGCACTAGTATGTGCATTAGCTATGAAGAGGATAGCTGCATATTGACCAGTTGTGTGGTCGTGCAACATGTGCATGTACTTGCACACACAAAAACTGCACAGCTACCCCCATACACACACAACACACACACACACACAACACACACACACACACACACACACACAACTGCATGCATGGTCAACACCCACCCACTCCTGCATACATACATTCTGCAGCTGATGCATTCTTCTGGCTTCATCCATTGAGGTGGGCTGTCTGCCCGATGATGCACTGTGTACCTACATGGGACAAACATCCCTCTAATGACTGTGTACCTACATGGGACAAACATCCCTCTAACGATGTGTACCTACATGGGACAAACATCCCTCTTCTAATGACTGTGTACTACATGGGACAAACATCCCTCTAACGATGTGAACCTACATGGGACAAACATCCCTCTAACGATGTGTACTACATGGGACAAACATCCCTCTAATGACTGATCTACATGGGACAAACATCCCTCTAATGACTGTGCACCTACATGAGACTCATCCCTCTTTGAACATCTCTTGCAAGTGCATAATAGATGAATGCATGCATGTACATTGATGCATGTGGGGCTAGTGACTTAGCTACCCCTGTCAATATGTTACGTCTTCTCTTCGATCCTGTCGGTATAAACTATTAGTTCATTTCTACAAGCTTTGCTTGGGGGGGGGGGGGGGGGGGGGGGGGCAAAGAAATCTGTATGGACCCCATTGTCCAATACTGTAGAGCTTGAAGAGAGAATTATGAATCTGCTTTTAAAATAAAAATCTGACTTAAGAGAAAAGATACGTGGGATTTTAAAAATACGGCGTAGGGGGTACCATAGGGGTTCCATTTTATTATCTTTTTTGTTTTGCTTCAGATTCACATGGGATTTACACCGATCGATTCCTCGCAATGAAAGTAGCTAGTCAGGACCCAAGTACAACTTGTAAACCCTCGCTAAAACCTTGAGCATGTTTTAACCCGGTAATTAAACCTACCACACGTATCTCGGGAACGGCCGGGTTAAAAAGTTAACTACATTGCTCTAGGTTTTAGCGAGGGTCTACAAATTGTACTTGGGTGCTAATGAGTTACTTTCACTGCAAGGAATCAATCGGTGTGACTCCCACGTGAAGTGGAACAAAAAAGATGCTAAAATGTAAGGGGCATATGTTGTACCCCCTACGCCCTCGTTTTTAAACCTCTCTTCTTAAGTCAGATTTTTATTTTAAAAGGAGATTCGTAATCCTCTCTTCAAGCTCTACAGTATTGGATGATGGGGTCCATATGGGGTCCATACAGATTTCTTTGCCCCCCCCCCCCCCCCCCCTCCCCCCCTCTCGGTTTTACTAATCATTTAAAATTAACAAGATTCAATATATGAGGCTTGCACATATCCTCCTCCCCCTTGTCCTCCCCCTTGTCCACATATCCCCCTCCCCCTTGTTCACATATCCTCCTCCCCCTTGCCCACATATCCTCCTCCCCCTTGTCCACATATCCCCCTCCCCCTTGTCCACATATCCTCCTCCCCTTGTCCACATATCCTCCTCCCCTTGTCCACATATCCTCCTCCCCCTTGTCCACATATCCTCCTCCCCCTTGCCCACATATCCTCCTCCCCTTGCCCACATATCCTCCCCCCCCTTGTCCACATATCCCCCTCCCCCTTGTCCACATATCCTCCTCCCCTTGTCCACATATCCTCCTCCCCCTTGTCCACATATCCCCTCCCCCTTGTCCACATATCCTCCTCCCCTTGTCCACATATCCTCCTCCCCCTTGTCCACATATCCTCCTCCCCCTTGTCCACATATCCTCCTCCCCCTTGTCCACATATCCTCCTCCCCCTTGTCCACATATCCTCCTCCCCCTTGTCCACATATCCTCCTCCCCTTGTCCACATATCCTCCCCCTTGCCCACATATCCTCCTCCCCCTTGTCCACATATCCTCCTCCCCCTTGCCCACATATCCTCCTCCCCCTTGTCCACATATCTTCCTCCATCCCTTGCCCACATATCCTCCTCCCCCTTGCCCACATATCCTCCTCCCCCTTGCCCACATATGGGTACAATCATATCAGGTTACTCAAAATTATGCAAGACCCTTTCTAATTTAGTACCTTTTCTGCCAGTTACTAACCCTCAAGTCACCAGGCCAATATACTTTTGAACTGCATTCGTTTGAAACTTTGACCCTTTGTAACAACAGTGCATAAAGTAGCGGCGTTCCTGCCAATAAATACCGTAAAATTGTAACAAATGGTAATAATTGAAGTACCAGTGGATAGAGCAGCGTTTGCTGTTTACGCGTGTATCTGAAACTTGAGCGCTTGTTTTCTAAACAACAAAGTTATGGTGGAAATAAGTTAAGAGATATTAACTGGAATAGAGAGCAAACACAGATCATTTAGTTTCTATTTGGCAGGATTGTTAAGGGCATGCCACATTCTACCAATGCTTGGTTTACACGTTCTGTTATCATACCCAAGTATAGCTGTGTAAACCAAGCACATGAATATATTATTGTGGTAGAAGGTAGCGTGCCCTTACCAAATAGAAAAATAAACAATCTGTGTTTACTATCTATTCCAGTTAATATCTCTGGAAGTACTAAAGATCCAGACTTGACTACTTCCAATCACGTTGAATAAGGACAGATGCTACAATTTGTGCGCTTTGGGGAAAAAAATGATAAATATACTTTTTTGAAAATTTAGGTTAAAGTTTCAGAACGTATTTTTATTATAACTTAGTTGTTTAGAAACAAGCGCTCAATTTTCAGATATATGCGTGAACAGCGAACGCTGCTCTATCCATTGGTACTTCAATTACAATTTTACGGTAGTTATTGGCAGGAATGCCCCCCCCCCCCCCCGCTTTACGCATTGTTGTTACAAAAGGGTCAATGTTTCAAATGAATGCAGTTCAAATGTATATTGGCCTGGGGACTCAATAATTTAATAGTAGGTTAATAATTGGTGGAAAAAGGAACTAAATTTGAGAGGGTCTTGTACGATATTGTCCACTCAAAACTGGCATACACAAATCAGCTGCGATACATGTGACCATGGATCAAATACACATATGATCTCAACTAAGGAGAGAGGGGGGTGGGGGGGGGGTGGGGGTTAGGTTCCAAGTACAACAGTTGTGCTATGTCACGTGGTGAAGGGAAGTGTTAAGTACCCACTTACATGTACGTGCACTAGGAGTGGAGGGGAGGGGTGAGGGTAGGGGTGGAGGGGAGGGGTGAGGGGAGGGGTGAGGGGAGGGGTGAGGGTAGGGGTGGAGGGGAGGGGTGGAGGAGAGGCACCATACTGCTGGGCTATGTAGCTACAGAGGTCTACATTAGCTACAAGTACAGACCACATGATGATGGTGGTAAGATGGGGGAAAGGCTATCTCCTTATTATGCACTTTGTGGTGTGGTGCCCAGGAATTCTGTTACCTCCACGTCTACCTCCGATTTCACTGGTCGCTGATGGTATTGTTGTGCAGCCTATCGAAAGATGGCAGATCATGCGTGTATGTGCAAGCGTGTGTGTGTGCATGTGATGTGTGTGGTGTGTATGTGACATTGTGTGTGTGTGTATGTATGTGGGTATGAAATAAGGCAAAATGATTATGTTTCAATCACCTTTGCACCAGAGGCTTCATCAATGACTTGCTGTTTTCTATCCTTCTTTCTCACTTTCTTATCTTCATCTTCCCTTGTCGGCTATCCACGTAGAAGTATTTTTTTAAATCAACATGTGTATATATATATATATTATACTGAAGTGCACAACAGAATATGCTATGCATGACATGTGCATACACACATTACGAACATGGAGGTGGCACATCAGGTCAGTCACGGGCAAATACACATTTTGGATTGGACTCACTCCGCACGCATATTGAACAAAAGGTTTAATGTAGTGCACCCATTAAAACACAAATGCTGCAAGCTTAGTATGCACAAAGAATTGTCCAGTAGTAACAAGTATCCACTAGGTAAGGGGACCTATCCTCCACAAGGGGACCTCCTCTACCCCCACTAGGTAAGGGGACCTATTATCCACAAGAGGACCTCCCCTACCCCCACTAGGTAAGGGGACCTCCCCTACCCCCACTAGGTAAGGGGACTTATCCCCCACAAGGGGACCTCCCCTACCCCCACTAGGTAAGGGGACCTATTATCCACATGGGGACCTCCCCTACCCCCACTAGGTAAGGGGACCTATCCCCCACAAGGGGACCTCCCCTACCAATAAGTGTACACCTTGCACCCAGACACATAAACTCCAAAGATGACATGAGCATGTCCTCACCGTTGACTTAAAATCACAACACGACCCGTACGTGGGAGAGGAGGGGTTGAGGGGTGCGGAGGGGAGGAGAGGGGGGACGAAATGAATGGAATGTTCGCTCCGGCCGTTGTAGACAACCTTGAATGAAGTACACAAACGCCCACGCACACACACACACACACACACACACACACACATCAAGTACTGGCCTAATAATGTGCACAAATGGTTTGGTCCAAACTGTGTCAGGACTATACATGTATTGAGAGGGCGGGTCCCTTAAAACAATTGGTACAAAGGGTGTCCAATTTGCACCACTGAAGGTTAATATAAAAATTGATCAACGCATATAGGTAGATAGCAACAGAACCCACCATGTTTGCACATGTCCATATCTGTGCATGTCCACACATACATGTCAAGTGCATTTCCACGGACTTTTCTATAAAATGTTAGGTTGGTGGAGCATTCGACCTTGATGATTTAACTAGCTGTATACACATCAATTGCTGATTTAAGCTTTAAGTATCAATGGTTGTACGTGTGCTTTATTGTTACATTGGACAACAGCCATAACATGCAAACAGAGCCTGCATGAACAAAACTGGTAGCAACATGCACAAAGGGAGTACAAAATTAAAGTACACCAGTGCCCAATAAAACATTAGCTTGGCTCTATTTTTCACCAGCTGGAATTTGATGGTGAATTGGAAATGGCTGACTCATCATAATGTGTGACCATCAATGGTAGCCATCTTCGTTGGTACACTTCCAGCAGTGCCGTTGTGCCGTTCATGTCCATCGCGGCAGGGCCGCCAAGAGCCAAATTGTGGGGCACCCCCCCCCCCCCCCCCACCCCCGCTACTACTACTCCGCACATAAAATAAAATTTATATTTATCTACGCAGACAGTGGTCCTAACTGCGACAACACAAAATGAATTCATGGCACTCTCCCACTGTACATGGACGCAGGGGTGTGTTATAAGTGCACTAAACACACACACACACGCACATACACACATACATACACGCACATACACACACAAAACACACAACTGATTAGTACCGTGTCTTGGTAGATATGATATCTATCATCCTGCACGCTTTCGGTTTCCTGCAAAGGGTGGCACGTGGTTGGCCGACACTGCTATGGCTGCTTGATAGTACCTTTTTTTTCTTCAAGCAGCAGCAGCAAAAGTTGCCCATCGTCCCATCCAATTTTTGCGAGTCAACAATTCATGAATGTACTGTTTGACACTGGTACCAATTTCGCTTTGATTTTCAGTTTATAATAGGGCTGTAGTACACGGCCAAATCTTAACAACCTGGTAATACAGGAATGACTGCTGAACGGATATGTTCCAGATTGTTGCGACAACATTCATGGTAACAATCTGGAACATATCCGTTCGGCAGTCATTCCTGTACCAGGTAGGTAAAGATTTGGCCGCGATAGTAAATCCCCGGACATGACACATCTCGTGCCCACATTGATTAATTTACATCTTAACAACAGTGAGCTTATTGCTGCGCACAGCCAACAGAGAGGCGGCGGAAGGGATTTAAGTAAAGTTACGGGGGATTTTGGGGGTGGGGGGTGAAGTCTCGTACCCAAACACACACGTGACGGCATTGGTGCTACGTGGGCGTGGCATGATTGACGTCGTCTTATCTTTAGCGTGTACAAACTCATTACCGATGTCCACGAATAAATATTTTATTTATTTACTTTTTTTTTTTTTGGAGGGGGGGGGGGGGGGGGTTCCAACCCCCTGCCTCCATGCTGTGATGCAAAATATAATTACAGTAACAACGTTCGCCGACTGTGCACAACACAAAACACATACTAGCAAACACTGATCACAATTTGCACTTTACCTAATTTTGGGATGTGCATACGTGTGCACGTGGCAGCTGGGGCGTGTGTTGAGGAGGTGGGCCCACACCTTCTTCACGGGAAAAAAAAACTCCGCCGGACTGCGCAAAAATGCTTGTGTAGAGGAAAAATCATACAAGGAAGAAAAGGCCCAAAAATTCTGACGTTGAATGCATATGCAATTACTGCCTTGTCTTCAGCCTATCTGCGTAGCCCCGTGATAATGGAATATGACACTTGAAAAAGCAACGTGCGCAATATCTTATAGACTGGCTTCATCCCCTGCCTTTATGTACGCGCTCCCACGATTGCATGGGCGCCACAATGTGGCCAATCACTGCCATCCTCATGCACCGTACCTGGAAGGAAATAATCGGTTATAATTTTCGTTCCGGCTAATTCATTCCATTCAACCGACACCGCTGAGAAATGTATATATTTTGCCACGCAACATACTAAGACCTTGAAGGGCGAACATGTGCTGTGCCATGCTTACGTTTTCTACTCATTGCTCTCATTCATGCAAACTGCCCGTTAATTTTAGCCGCTTAGTATTTCAAGGGTGTATGCATGTATATATATATGCATGCAGGCTTTAAACCTCGAGATCATGCCTTGGGAGTGATGTTCTGCTGTCTCTCATCTCGCTATAACTACAGCGAATCATGCAGTCTGTACCCATGGAGTTATAATATAAGGGGAAATTTGTAATCAATTGCCAGCACAATCGGCAGGTGACACTGACTTTACCCGGTCCATCGCAGGATTTCCCTAGCTAACCGCCCGTTCAAGTGCCACATGCACATGGCATGCATGGTGTGTAGCCGCAGCTGTGGGCATTTTTAATTAACAGGATGGAAGTCAAACCACACACCGCATCGGTATAACGCCACGGCATTAAGATGAAAGGTTCGAACATCTAACGTATGTACCGATATACCAGCTAGCGTTTGCAATCAGTGTGCTTTTGGGGATTGGGAAGCTCATGCAATATCAATGGCTTCCGACCCTTATCAGGCCCGTGTATGCAAACATGAACTGTAAACAGTAGCCCTGGACATGCATAATCATGAAGAAGCTTAGTTTAATTTGTACTGATGCACAGCAATGAGACTTCAAACACAAGAAAACCAATTTTCTGTTGAGTTTGTAGATGTTCAACTGCAGGAAGGATCACATGACTGTGGATTATTTGCTCTGGTGTATATCACTTCCATTTGTAATGGACAAGATCCAGCAGTTCTATTGAATAAACAGAATGCAATGGGAAGTATATTTTGAAAAGTATTGAGGACGATAAGATGACTGCCTTCCTAACTTCTGCAAGTGGACTTCCTATGGCATCTATCAGGAAGAACATACCAGTTTACTGTATTTGCCAGCATATTAATGATGGCTCAAAAATGATTCAATGTGATATTTGCCAGCGGTGGTTCCATGTAGCCTGCATGAAGATTGACAAAAGTGTACACAAAGATCGCAGGTCAATGTGGAACTGCCCTTCGTGCAGTACAGTATAAACTGATTATCACTATTTGTAACAGTCTTAGTACATGTATATTAATATTTCTGCTGCATGATGCTATGTACTGGGCAGTTGTAAGCCTCATGTCAGCATTATACAACATCATCAGTTATTTTTTGTACTAGTGTCCATAAACATACATTGTCATCTTCTCAGTATGACACAACATCTTCCCATAAATGTGCAATAGTCACATCCATACAGATGGCCGGTTGTATCAGGCCTTACCAACAAAATAAACCTGCATGAGTTGTGCATAGATAAATATTCATACATTCATAAAGATATTAAATAACGCGTACGGACAGCCGGTTAAACAACGGGACAGCCGGTTGCACAACGGGACAGCCGGTTGTGCAACCGGACAGCTATTATATAATGCAGTGAAATGGGACAGCCGGTTACACAACCGGCATCCGGTTATGTAACCGGCAATGTTGGGCATCCATATGGAACATATATATGTGTGCATTCAATCAACAGAATTACACAGTTGAGTTTAAGCTCTGATCTGAGTCATTGTGATAGTAGTTACATACATGCATGTCCCTCTTTATAATTATACACTTTTCGGCTTCTGAGGGGCTCATTATAAATGTGATACCCTTTGGTGGGATTATGGTCCTTTGGGTTAGGTGTTTGCCTGTTAACTGCCCAATCTTAGTTCAACTTGATCTCTGCCTTAATCCCACCTGTATCAGTATCATTTAAGACATATACATTGTAAGCAAGTACTCATGTTAATTTTCATTTCAACATTATCCTTGATTGAATCTAAATAACTGATAATGTCATTGCTGTTACTCGCTTCAGATATATCCAGATGGATTTTGATAGTAATCTATAAAGTTTGTGGTTTGAGTTGTTTGTCTTGTTCTGCATGTTCTTTCTGAAGTATCATATCATTAAGTTCTTGTTTCTTCTGTTGTGTCATGTCATGAAGCTCTTGTTCTGTGCATTCCTTCCCTTGTATCATGTCTCGAAGTTCTTCTTCCTTCTTTTGGTTAATGTCATGAAGTGCTTCACTCTCATCAGATGACATGTCCTGTGAAGGCCTTATAGTGAGAACCTCTTTCAACTGCTCTATAGATTTCACACAACCAGAAGGTTTTCTTGCAATATCCAGCATTGTTTTGTAACTTTTCTCCTTTGCGTCCATAGCCTGACGATATTCATTGTTCTTTTCTTCCAGCTTTGTTCTTTTCCTTCAGCTTCTGCTCAGTCTCTCTTAGTCTCTGTTGTAAGTGCCTACACTCATCTTGTAGGCATGTATACACATTTAGTATCAATACTTCATGCGTCTCCCTCCTTCCCCTCCTATATATATTCTTCTGCATGCCCTTTCGGCTCCACCCCTTGTCTGCCCTCCTCCCCATGTTCTCTTTCCACTTGTCCTCACCTTTAATTTTCTATTTCCAATTATCCTCCAACTGAAAATGGCGCAATTAAATACAGTTATACTACGGGCCAGTACATGGGACTTGCATGCATGAATATGCATGGATAATATCACATTTCATGCAAGCTATAAGTCTCATGCACATGCCTGTACTGATGCGCGCACCTGTGTGGTTTAAAGACCATTTTTGTCTGCTTCTCTTTCGGCATGAGCTGCATGTTGCTCGTGGTTGTAGTTTGATGTTAGCACGCAATTGCAAGCTTGTGGAGCGCTTAAAATTGATATGTTAAAATTATACAACGAGAATCCTGCAAATGCTGCATGCGGAAGCACGGCCAGGGCTGCGCTGCCGCAGTATGCAGGGGTTCTTATATTGTTCAGAAGCTTTATAATTTATTCCTGTATCGATTTCGCCCTTCATCCTCTTAATATATATTTTTTGGAAACCTTAATTTAGATACGAGCAGAGAATTAGCATTGTATACATTATATTGTTCAAGCTAAAGTTCACACACCAAGACCCCTAACTAGCATATAATGGGCCTTGTCAAGGTGAGGTTCATCTTGCTGTATAGGTCATGGGTGACCTTGCTCCTCGCATACCCTGAATGCATGCCGGGCTATTCGGCGGGCCAGTAGTGCAAATGTATTGACCGCCTAGCTCCTTCCCCCAATTACCACAAGTCTCAACTGCTAAGGGAAGACAACACAACCAAGCTCAGAGCACTTAGCATCGTTGCTCTGATGTTTGCGTGTTTCAGCTAACTCAGCAGCAAAACCAGAGCGAATACTTGACTGACCCAAAGTTTTTGGTGTCAATGGAGATATGATGTTACGGTGAAATCCATATATATAGCTCCGTCGCCGCGGTTCGTATACTGATGCTTTTACGTGACTGTATATTTTCTATTCACATTCGGAGGCAAAGACTAAATAGAACGCAATGATTGGCAGACAATTGAATATGTAAGGCATATCTCTATCGGCCATTGCCATAGCGGCCATACGCGCCATCAAAAATGCATGCATTTACACTGGACCACGCGCATTATACCGCAGGAAGCATGCATGACGCATGCAGTTGTAACCATGCAAACTTGCAGTATAAAAAGGACATCAATCACCTGACAATTCATTAACTTCATGCAAGCCGCAAGATGCTGAAAGGACTAGCTCTACTGGCACTCATGGCAACTTTAGCCATTGTGTATGGCAAACCATACGGCAAGGTCAACGCGGAGGTAAGTTAATTGTGTTATTCTAACCTATTCACCCGTAAA